>JAANSQ010000694.1:0-20000 GCA_036850885.1 Lepidocyrtinus dapeste | reverse complement strand
AATACAGTTCGCGTGTCCCATTCACTATCAGTTCGTGCTTCTTGATGGAATGAATGACTCCATTTTCTTGTTTTTTTTGGGAAACAAAAAAAAATGATTATTATAAATTTACTAGGCCTCCTGTGACCTCCTTAATCCAAGCGAAATCTGGAGAAATGCGTTTGGTCAATCGTGTGAAATTACATTAGAATCCAACTGGAAAAGATTTAAATTTTGAAGGTCTTTCCTACATTCTTTTTTGGGAGTTGCATCCTTTACTGCAGTATAAATTCAATTGAATTGCCACCAATTAAACTTTTGGTAATGACAACTATGCCAGAATTTTTTTTCGTAATTCGTGGAAAAAAGTTACTTCATTGCGTTGTTTTGTACTTGATTTGAGGTTACGACTAACTCTACTTGATAATGATGACCTCGTCGTTTATCCAAATTCCATGATCATTAAAACGAATGAGAGAATCGTAGCTATAAGCTGAGCCTGGTGAGATATGCAATTGTAAAGGATTCATTCAGCATTAAACTTTCATTTGCATTCCACTACTTTCGAGAACTCTACACACATTTTTGTATGCAGCGCTGATACTTTATTCGCTGCTAGCAAGACTTTAATAGTCTAAAGTGTAATCATTTTATCATCGTAAAAATGCGAGTCTATATTTCTAGTCACTCTAAAGTTATGATCAGTGTAAATAAAACAATGCATAAAATATTTTTTACAATTTACCTGGATGTACGTTTATACCATGGGAAATAAAATAAATGATGGAAGATATAATGGCAATGGATATTAAGTACCTAGACCAACAATAAAAAGGTGTTTTGGTGGATGAGCCGATACGTAATGGTAAATACCCAGAGAATTTTTATATGGATACATGCATTACTAGCATGTTGGGTATATTATGAAGTTAGTATAAAAACTAAACCAACTGTTGACTTTTTTGTTTGACTCATTCTCTAGAAGAGGTTTTGATGACGTGATGCCCTTCTCCCTCTCTTGCCTTGTCTATTTAATCTACCTTTTCTCTCCCGGTATATGCATTCAGTATGTACATATTACATAGGTAGAGTATAGGAATTGTAGGAATTATTTCGTCAGTTAAAAGTGAACCATGGAATGGATCTGATCACAGAGGGTTTTGCATCATCATCATCTTTCCGGCAAACATAACGGCTACGTTACAACAATATTTGGCCCGTTTCACAATCCAGGAGAGTTTTGTGGCTTCATCATATCATAATCAAGCTCCTGCTCTCAGAAGCAAATTAGAGATCCAGTGAGCATTTTGTATTGTGGAGGAAAGGTGAAAACTCACTGTGAGTCCGTCCGTTGAAAAAAAGAAACCTGCTTTGGAGCTCTTTGAAGGGATTATTGTTCGCTTTAGAGTGAGAGTGAATCTTCATTTTTGTAGAGAGGAAGCCTAGTAGCCTAGTTTAAGTACTTTGTTCCGTTGTGTCGATAAATAGTTGTGGATTAAATTGAAAATTTTTGTCATTGACAGTGAGAGCATGAACTTTTAGTCAGTCTGGTTTTGTGAATATCATCAGTATTTTTTGTACATTATATAGTACAGTTACACCTTTTAAATATAATTTTAAGACGGAAGTCATAGATCCTTGGAAAGTTTTGCAAAATGGTGTCCTCTACGAAGCCGGTAAGTCGTATGAATCAGTAAGATTGATTCTATTGTTTGCTCATTAATTAGCGAATCGGAATTTATTTTGAGAAGGACAAATTAAACAAATATACACGTGAAGTGCTTATTTAAGGAGTCATATATTGATGGCTCATTTTCTGGAGAAATGACATCATTCATTTGGTCATACCCAGACTTGGCTTAGGAAGTAGGTATGTTAAGATCCTCGGATGCTGTTGCATAAAATGTTTTCGTGATCCGATGACGATCGTGTGGTTAGGAAAGAACATTAACGGAAATAGATTTCTTGCCATGTCTTGAACTACATTATCTATTACTTGTCAAAAAATGTCAGACATGTTTTGTTCATCTGAAATGAGGAACGAGATTGCTTTACTCCAAGATAGTTTATTCCGAGTTAACGGCTTGTATATGAGAAGCAGCCCCCGAGCTAGAGCCGTAGTTGTAAAATAAAATATCGACTTTTACAAAAAAAAAATTACAAGCGATCAGATCGCAAGGAGCAAAGTAAAAACCTAAAATGTTCGGGTGCTTTAGATGAGGTCACTTACATTATGCGACCTCACGATTTGTTCATTTTGTTCTCATAAAAGACACCATCAATTATGTGCAATGTGTATAGAACTTGGAGCAAAAGTAAGAAGGGTGCGATAAATATTATCGCGCATCTCAGCTCAGCATTTTACCAGAAGGAGTTTGTTGGTTTCGTGCGAAACAATGAATGAAATGGAACGTTTGAAAAGAACACACACACACCTCACCTGCCTGTTGCTTGCTACTCGCACTGAGACATGATTCACTTGATCCCATGTCCAATTTCAATTGAATTCAGAAAATGTTAATTGCATGAAACATAAATCGCTTATTTGCCATGCTGCAAGGGAGGAAGCCTCTATGATTAGAAGTTTACATTAGCATGAGAAAATATGCAAGGAAGGAGTCAGAATTTTGAAAGCTTTTATTGGCTTAAGGTCATTCGAATCTAAAATTATGTATTATTTGTTACTGCTGGCTGACATGAAACTTAAAGATGTTAAAATACATCTGATCAGGGTTTCATATTCAAGGCTAATTGATTGATTCTTGTTCAATGTTTTATCGATTCCCAAGAGGTAAGATTTGCTTTTGTATTTTCCGAGAAGTATTCCAACATAAAGGTATTACAAAAAATACATCATTTAAAGGGAAAATCATTTTTTCGTGGGGTTTAAAGAAGATTCAAACTTGTGCGTAGTTATTGTACATAATGCAAGAAAAAATGCTTTTGGTTTAGTTTCGCAACTTTTGGTCATTTCAATTACGTAGAGTATGGTTATGTTTCTTAACATGATATGGGGCAGTCAGTCAGCAGAGATGATAAAATTCTGCAAAAAAATATACTTTGTGCTTTGCGGACTGACCACTTTTTCCTGACATTTTGTGAGAGCTATTGTTCTAGTTTGAAAATATTTCTTTCATTCTAAAGGATCTAGGATCTAAAGTTTCGACATGTTGAATTGTTTTAGCAAAGAAGGAATCATGAATCAGGATTATTAAGAAGAAAAAAAAATTCTTTGATTAAATTTCTAAAACGCCTCACTCATTCTGCATTGTTTGAAAATATTTCTTTCATTCTAAAGGATCTAGGATCTAAAGTTTCAACATGTTGAATTGTTTTAGCAAAGAAGGAACCATGAATCAGGATTATTTAGAAGAAAAAAAATTCTTTGATTAAATTTCTAAAACGCCTCACTCATTCTGCATGCTTTCAATAGGCTGGAAAATATAAGTATGCTGTCTTTGAAATGAAAGTTTAAGATTTTAAGTTTTTAGTTTTGTTTTTTAAATTCATCAAAGCGATTCATGGTACATGGCAGTAGAGCCTGGGAAATTCGCATGTATGATAATAATAATTTTGAATTGAATTGATAATATCGTTCATTTTTTGATGAACATAACATTTTCAAATGTAATGTGAAATCCAGGTCTAGCCCATTAAAATCTTCCACCACCCAAAGGCCTACCTTTATCCTGATAAATTTACTCTGAATTATGACGGTTGTTTGGTCATGTACATTTTTGAAAGGCAGTTTTTCTTCGTATCTATTTCGAATGCTGAAAAATGCAATAGATACATCGTATTCTTCGTTCTTTATCAATTATTTCTTCCAATGACTCTGGCGTCAAGCAATGTGTTTTTAATGGCTGTATGGCAGGCAAGTCAGACTCTCACTCGCTCATTTCACGCTCACTTTTAAAGTTTTAAATACTCTCATTGTAAATATGACTAATGGGATGGAAGTGTAAGTGCATCTGAATATGAATATTAATTAACTAGTTAGTAGGTATGCGAAGACATTTAACGAGCAAGAAAAAGTAGTGAATTATCTAAAATTCTAAAGAAATTTGGATGGGTGGTATGGTGGCAGGTTGAATTAGGTATTAGGTCGAAAACATGACACTCAACATCATCGTATAGAATTGGCTCTCTCTTGAAAATGTTCACCTGCTTAATACTTCATTGTTATCTGCTTGTTGAAATGAATTGTTTTTCCTTGTCTCTCCTCTCTCTTCCTTACCAAAAGACAGTGAAGAACTTTGCATAACCAAAGAAACTGAGCATACCCATCATCGGCTGATTTTGCAAACGCGATAAAAACAACCAACATTTTATGACGTCACGCGCATTGCAAAAAAAACTAAAGAGAATAACTATGTTGTGATTCAATTTTAGCCAGTACTACTTGTGCACATGGAACAAATTTAACAAATCGTGGTTTCGTTGAGCATTATTCAGTAGGTCTGTGATGAAATCATGATGGGATGAAATTGAGGATGATTTTTTGTCATTCTTTCTCTGCATTGAAACGTTCAAATATCAAGTGCAAATTTACACAATTCCATTCGAAACAGAGTCAAGACACACTGGCTACATTTTATTTGTTTCCTGAACTCAAACTTCAGACTCATGTAAGCCATATGCTAGAGTGTAAATACGACAGCTTGGAAGAATCAAAAATGGAATCGTTAAACTAAACTATAAAAATATCTGTACACACCAATTTCATGTTAGCACATGCACTTTAGCCCCTACAAAAAATAGTAAGATAGGATATGGTCCAACTGCTGCTGTCGTTAGTTCAGTACCAAATCTATGGGAAAGATTGGAAGAGTTTTTATGGGTTTGTGTGAACAAGGCAAAAGCAGAATTTGACAATAGTAGTAAAAATGCTCACACATGTTTCTTCCTCCCAATTCTAATTCCTAGGTTCTATCTCTGGCGCGGTGGTGGTATAAAGAATAAAATTGTAGTAAAAAAAAGTTGAAAAAATGACGACATTGACATTTCACGAAGAAAGATAGCATTAGCATTATAAGGAGAATGGGGGCCATAAAGATTGATAACATGCATGGCATGTGTGGAACTATGAGATAGATGATGTAATCCAATTTTACTGGTAAAGTTTTTTCATCCTCCGTCCGTTTCGTTTACCACATGGCTCATCTTTTTTCGTTTTCCTCAATTTGATGGAGACAAGGCGTACGATTCACTAAGAAAGTTTCCTTTGTCCGTTGTTCATTTTCCATAACCCATAAAAAGTTTTTTGTTCACTTTTCTTTATTCACATGATCATGGTCGTAGGCGGATTCGTTAGAAAGTGATTCAATCGCTTATGAAATGGAGCCTTATTTTCGTAATTATTAATGTGCAAAGTTAAGTCGGTGTGAACGTGAAATATCACCACATCAGGAATTTGAATTAAATTTAATTTTCATCTACATTTGCTTTACTATGGCCTTTGACTTTTTGCTTATGCACGGGCTATTTTTAAGGATTTTGAGTGAATAATGAGTTTGGAATGCTTGTAGATAAGAGAATGATATCATTTTACATTTTTCATCTCTCTACCTATTGCAAAGCTACTTGTTTTAGGGTAAATTGCGTTGAGTTTATTCGCATCTTGAAATAGGAATAATAGATGTTAGTATAAATAATGATATGATCGTAGGAATGAATGATTCATTTCATTTAGCTGATTAGGGAAATGTAAATGTCATGTTGGTCATGTAGGTGGTTTATTATGTTTTTTTTTGCAAGGCTAGGGAACAAACGTCAAGTGATGATCACGATAAGTGATCCATCGTGATTTCATGATGGATAGGTTGGATTAAACAGTTTCCATTTGGCAGTGAAACAAAACCTGAGAATGAGAAAGACATGGGTTAACGGTTAACTTGGGACAATGGGAATGCTTATAGATATTGTTTTAGTTGCGTTGCGCTGGATTTGATTTCGGTTCATCCAAAAAAAAATCCTATTGCACTCCATTAAAGTAATGGCCTCGGAGATAAAACTAAGTATGAGTTTAAAATACTTGGGTAACTCAATTACTTAATCCATAATCCATTTTTATAACGTCTCCTTCCTATACTGAGGCAGTATGTCAGCCTATCTAAACTTAACCATCTAATTCTAATTGTTTAGTGATATTGTTGTGCGAGTTTTTCCTCTACCAAAAATGGAATGGTTTAACCTGCAAGTAATAAAATGGTATTACGTTTATGATGCAATGGAAATTATATGCGTTGTAAGCACTAAGCTGTCTACAAAATTACGGCAATTCGGCAACTTTAAGTATGCTTTACGTTGCAAATAATTTTTAGACACTGATTTTAAGAGACGGCAAATATTGCAAAAAAAAACTTATACTGTATGATTCTCAGACACAAATCCTGTAAGAGTCCAGTAAAACATGAGAATGGCTAATTGCGTTGGCTGATGCATAAACATTTATGTTTGTAATATTTCATGAAAATTTACACGAGGAGTAAAATACGCTCTAGATGCAGATGTGAGATATGAGATGAGTCGGCACCGGCAAATTATTCTGTGTAATGTAAAGTGGAAAGTTAAACGACCTTAGCTGAGCAAAATGAGTAAAACAAAGTTCAAAAGATTGATTGCAAAGATTTTTATGTTTAGATCGGATGTTGATTTTTCTTGGATAAATAATTACTCTCGAAGATGCAGAAAAGGAGAATAGTATTTATATTTTTTAATATTTTGTATTTGCTTTGGTTAAACAGGTCAATGTCCGCGTTACGACGATGGACGCAGAGCTGGAGGTAAAAATAATTGATACTATTACATAATTTTTAAAAAATTGGATGGGGTTAATATGGAATCGTATTTGTATTACTCTTTAGTTTGCCATCCAGCCGTCCACTACTGGCAAACAACTGTTCGACCAAGTTGTCAAAACGATCGGATTGAGAGAAATCTGGTTCTTTGGGCTGCAGTATGTAGATAGCAAAGGCTACACCACATGGCTTAAACTTAACAAAAAGGTAAGGAGTAAGGACGTTTGTGCCTTGTCATTAGTCAGTACAATCTCAGTTATAGTAGGACATGACAAAGCAATTCAATTTCACGAAGTCTTATCGAATGATCATAAAGCACCAGCGGCGACGCGTTCTGTTGCCGACCGGTCTTTCTCAATTAACCCCGTTGTGATTAAAATCTTACATTCATTTTGAAAATAACACTTTGGGGGCGTGACCTGAACATTAGAATTGCGTTTTTAAGAATATATTGAAATTTAATGAAAGTTGCGAAAAAATGATGATGTTACTAAAAACGATGATGATGATATGATGCTATAAAAAATGCTAGATATGTAATAAAATCTAATGCGTTCGTTTTTTGCTTCACGCTGCTCATTCTTCTGTGGAACTGTAAATACTGCTCGTGCTCGCTTTAAATCTTTGCGTGCGTACTCTCGCTCTCGTTTGGGGATGCATAGGAAGAAGTGGAGAATTTTTCCGAGAAGATTATACGAAACATTAAACTTAAAGGACTGAGTGATCGGGTATTTTGCATTTTGTACATTTATGGATTACTGTAATTACTTTTATTGTTGTCTGGGCTGGTAAACTAAAAACGGGATAATAGTCATGGTCAACCGAATGATAACATTAGATTGGGTGGTTTCTAAATTGGAAAAGGGAAAATATGAATGAATTTCGCAATGATGCTATGATATTTACTATTTTGTCCTGAAAAATGTCTGCTTATGTGATTCAGTGGTGGGGGCGATTTGAGTATATGGTCTCGCGTAAATTATGTATGCTTTTGCGGTAATAGTTTTGTCAGTCTGGTGGATTGTATTGTATTTTTTGCTTACGCAGTGAGAGTGATTCTGTAGATCATTCATCAAATCGAAAATGATTCGATATGGAGCTGGAGAAAAGTAGCCTCCTTCAAAGGTACTTTTTCTGTGGGTTCTGATTCTTTGATGGATGTTCTGTTTATTTTGCACTTTTTGAGCTGTAGGCATGACATTTAAAGTTGACGCTTTGGGTGTATTTGATTTTATGATATTAATAATTAACTTTATGTGGGTTCAATTAATATATCAACAGAAAGACAAATGAGAACGTTCTTGATTTGCATGAGCCAAGAAAAATATTATGTTTTTGTTGGTTCGTCATTGTGTTAATGTTTTGCATTAAATTTTAGTTTTATGTTTTATTAATGTGTGTAATATAAAAAAATGATATTTGTAGCAAGATTGGAGATAATATGGTATTCTTACCGATTTTAGGTTTTAAGTCAAGACATTAAGAAGGAAACCCCTCTTCAGTTCCGGTTCCGAGCCAAGTTCTACCCTGAAGATGTGTCCGAAGAGCTCATTCAAGATATCACTACGGTATGCAATTTTTAAAATGAATTCTAAATAGCAATTTCAAGTAATTGTTAATTTTTAAATTTGAATTACGTTTTCAGAGATTATTTTATCTTCAAGTAAAAAATGCAATTCTGTCGGATGAAATCTATTGTCCTCCCGAAACATCCGTACTCCTTGCGTCGTACGCTATGCAGGCCAAATATGGAGATTTTAGCAAGGAGCAACATGGTAGTCTTGCAAATGACCGTATTCTTCCTCAAAGGTACTTGAATTGAATACATTGGCTGAACGGATTAAATAAGAATTAAACAACATTGCTGTAATTACGATTGTAGAGTCATGGATCAGCATAATATGAGTCGAGAAGAATGGGAAGAAAGAATCATGACGTGGTGGAAGGAACACAAAGGAATGATGCGAGAGGACGCAATGATGGAGTATTTGAAAATTGCTCAAGGTAAGTCATTCCTTTGGTATTTTTTATGAGATCATTGAAGCTAGTACACGAGGTTTTATTTGAAATGTTTTTTTTTTAAATCCAAAGATCTGGAAATGTATGGAGTAAACTTTTTTGAAATCAAGAACAAGAAAGGAACTGATCTATGGTTGGGAGTTGATGCGCTCGGTCTGAACATTTACGAACGAGAGGATAAACTTACCCCGAAAATTGGTTTCCCTTGGTCAGAAATCAGAAACATTTCGTTCAATGATCGTAAGTTTGTGATTAAGCCAATTGATAAGAAAGCTCCAGACTTTGTTTTCTTCGCGCCGAGACTACGTATCAACAAGAGGATTTTGGCGCTGTGTATGGGCAATCATGAGCTATACATGCGTAGAAGGAAGCCCGACACTATTGAGGTTCAACAGATGAAGGCTCAGGCACGTGAAGAGAAGTTGGCGAAACAACAAGAAAGGTAAAAAAAAATAATATAAATGATTGAAAAGAGTTGAGTAGGCCCAACAAAAAACTGTAAAGTAGGTTTGTAGATTTCGTAAGAAATTTGTGCTGGCTTGGCTGGAGCCATATTGCGCAAGCAAATCAGAAAAAATTACGAGATGAATTGTATGATTGAGAGGAGTAACACGTCATGTTTTTTATCTTAGGGAAAAACTCCAGCGTGAGATTGCCGCACGTGAACAAGCAGAGAGGAAGCAACAGGAGTATGAGGATCGTCTCCGAGCTATGCAAGAAGAGATGGAACGAAGGCAACGAGAATTGTCCGAAGCACAAGACACAATCCGACGTCTTGAGGAACAACTCAAACAATTACAAGAAGCCAAGGAAGACCTTGAAGCACGTCAGAACGAGTTGCAGGAAATGATGGAGAAATTTGAAGCAAACAAGGAGCTTGAAGCCGCCGAACGTCAAAAGCTTGAAGAAGAAATCAGGTAAAATAAAAAATTAAATATGAAAGAAGTGAATAAATTATGATAATTTATGACATGGTTGACATTTTTGAGGATATTAGCTTTCATATTTATAATATAGGATTGAAACTTTATTTTTTCAGGATCTTTTGCATTGCCACTATCCTTTCAAGCTTCTTTCTTATTATTTCTTTATTTTTGTCGTGTGTCCTGATGAAGAATTTGTGAAAATTTTTAAAGCTTGACTGTAGTTTTTAATAAATATGCTAATCGCTTTATTAAATAAAAATGGATCTCTCAACCGTTGAAAGCAATACCTTTATGACATTTTTCTTATTTTTGTGTGATAATTTATTTAGAATGAAGCAAGAAGAGGTGCAACGAATTCAGACGGAAGTTCAAGAACGAGATGAGGTTGCTCGACGTCTCCAAGAGGAAGTCATTGAGGCTCGCAAACGTCAAGAAGAGGTTGCCAATGCGATGGTGAATGCGAACGCCACCCCAGCGCACCACCATCTCCAAGATATGGATGATGATGATGAGCACGTGCCAAACGGACATTCTCACGAGTTGGACAATGGAAACTTGGACAATTACGAAGATCCTGTCGATGGAATGCAAACTCAAGCGGAGAAGAATGAGCGTCTGCAACAACAACTTAGGGTAACCAGAATCTTTCTAAATAAATGCATAATACCTTTTAACCATTGTCTTGGAGGGTAAAAATTAAAATCTACTTAATTTTCTAAATGTTCAGATGCTTAAGCAAGATTTGGCAGAATCCCACACCGGACAAGAGACTACCTTGGACAAGATTCACAAAGAGAACGTGAAGCAAGGACGTGATAAGTACAAGACGCTGCGCGAAATCCGCAAAGGCAACACCAAGCGACGTGTCGATCAATTCGAGAATATGTAAAGTCTTTTTCATTAGAAGCTAAGCAGTACACATAGAACTAATCGTAAATAAACTAGATTCTATCTAACTTTCAAAATACTAAGGTATTAAAAAATTGGCATAAATTAAAAATTCGTTAAATCCAATCATTTATATTCAACTTCTGTGAAAAATTCAATCCAGTAGACAAGAGTCAAGTCAATCAAATAACCAAATCGAATTTGAAAAAAAAAATTTTTCCTGATGCTTTTTGTTTTCTGTGTAAAAGTTTACTGTTTTTTTTGTAAGTGTAGTTGAGCAAGTAGCTATACAAAGAGCATGATTATAATGGACGAGTAGGTAATTAATTATATGTTTGCTGTTCTACTTGAAATTCACCGAGTGATTGAGAATGTAATGCTAGGCTTATATTGCTATTGCTGCACCTTAACTTAAAATGTTTGCGTCGCGTTAAGGATATTAAGTAAGAAAATTATTGTTTACTTGTTAAAATTGTTAAATATTCCTCTAGTTGTTACATGGCCTAGTACCTATTTAAGTTGAAGAAAACTTATAGAATTAGTCGCTTCCACAATTAAAATTTAATCAAGTCTTATCTTCCAATGGTATTTTCTTCCGCATAATTAAATAAAATATTTTGTGTTTGTGAATGGATGATAAGATGGTGATGATGATATTAATCAACATTCCATTTGTAGAAAAAAATTATATTTGAGAAGAGAAAATCATTTAAAATTAATAAACTGGAGGAAATTAGTTCACTCAAAAGAGTGTATCTGTTGGAAAACTTCGACTTGAACTTCAAGTTTTTAAGGGACCATCATCATGATCACCATAGAAAAATACATAAGCTATTTTTGTGTTGATATGAGCGTGTGTACTGTACAAAAGACGTGATGGGTCAGCAAATGTGACAAGAAGGCCATGGACCAGCATAATAAAGAGAATATATACATTTATATTGATACAATGTTCCCAATAAAAATGTGCTATGTACTGTAGAACCGTAAGTAAGTTACGTAATAAACAGATATCTTTTATGTTTTTTGTTTCGTTTGTAAAAATAGTTACAGCTTGAGAAAATAATAAATGATGTTCTTCCGTTAGATCAATACGTACATAGCTAATGAGTAAAGTAGTTTTTGAAATGAATGCGTCATACATCCTAATACCTAGATATGTAATAGTAAGTAATCCTGAATTTGCTAATATGTAACTGTATCTGATGATCATTACATAGATTGACTGCATTGTAATTTGCTTCAGTTCTGTTTGTGGAGATTCGTAAAATCGTGTACACGCGCAGAAGGAAAAGAGCGGGTAAATTGGAAATTTTAAGCATCATTATGTTTCATTTGAGTTTTAAGAAATGCGTTAGAGTCTGATGGAAAAGGATGAAAACGAAAAGTCAGAAGTGATGAGATGAGTGTACTTGATAAGTTTTAAAACTTAGTATTTATATCTTTCCACATGTTATTTTCCTTCATTTCATTCATGCAATTTGTAGGTTGTACTTATGCTTTTCCAAAAGAAATTATAATTTGTTTCTAAAATTTATGATGTGTATTCGTTTAAATTGATTCATCGATTAATAAAGAATCTATCAAGGAACAAGGAAGTAAAATTCATTCATTTTAACACACATCCGCAAAGTATTGCAAATTGGTAGTAATGCGAAATAAAAGTAATTAGTAGTTCCGATTTGATTTAGATAACTTTTGATTTAATTTCATTTTAAAGCAACCTCTGGATACACAAGAAGAAGAGCACAAACACTAAATCATTAACATTAACCCTGGTTTGTTTGATCATAAATGCATGTAAGGAAATTAAACAAGAATCATGCTTAACTCAGAGGAAGAGTAATTATGGCAGGGATAGAAATAGAAAACTTTGAATCAAACAAAAATATATAATGACCAGCACAAGGAAAGTAGTTGATATATGGAAAGAGATAACCACAATCTGATACAAATTAAACAAAATTTACTCACTCTTTCTGAATCTAAACTAGTTCCATTAATTTCTATTAAAGTTATGTCTTTCTAGATTATTTGATGTTTATGTGTTGGTCATTAGGCTAGATTTTACTATCAAGTCAAGCCTTGGCCAATCCAATCACGCCACATGCAACGCGAGCACCTGCGTTTCCAGTAGTTTTGGAGAGCTCGTGACCTCCCTTGCCCAAGTCATCAGGATCAGCGTGGACCTAGTGAAAGAAATTTTGTTGATTAGAAATAGTCTGAGTCTGATAATGGTATACACTAAATAAGCTTGTGCTCTACTAACCACTAAAGTTCTTCCAACGATGGAATTCGCACCACTGAGGGAAATCTGAGTGTCCTTCAAGTCCACTTTAGCTACGCCATCACCTCCAGCAACTACATTGCCTAGATCACCAGCGTGACGAACTTTGTCCTCAGGACCACCGTGGTCTTGGTTACCAGGATTGAAATGTGGCCCAGCACTAGTGCAGCCATCGGTAGTATCACCAAATTGATGAACATGGAATCCGTGCCTAAGTAACGTAGGCAATTAATTCGTTAGAGGGTATCGTTTCTCATTGCTGAGAACTTGTATTGTCCTAAAAACTAGCACATTAAATACTTACTTTCCCGGCTTAAGACCTTTGATTTCTCCTTTGACATTGACCGGTCCACCACCAGCCTACATGCGTAAATAATAACATTAAAATGGGTTTTACATTTCAGGTTAAGAAATTATATATTTAGAACCACTTAAGTACTTACAGCTTGCTCAAACCAAATGGTTCCAGATACTGGATCTCCTTTCAAGACAGAAACCGCCTTTGCAGCCATATTATCTTCAACTGACGGAACGTTTCCCTGAATAAAATGAGTAAGTAGTTATGAACAAGTAAAAAATAACTCTGCCTAAACCGAATTATATAATATGAGTAAAGAGGTTAAGAATCTAAACCTAGATTTAATTTAACACTAAAAATCAAGCCTAATTTTACCAGTTGCAGCTCTACTTCCATTCCCAAACTAAAATATTAACGATAATTGAATGATTGCTAAAACTACTTGAGTAAAATAATCTTTGTCAGCGTTTTAACGTTAACGTATTTACAGCAACAAGGCTAAACTGTTAACAACTGATCGTGTAAACAGTCCGTCAATGTTAAAACGGCCAAAGTAAGAAAGAATATAAAAACCAAGTGACTTATCAAAATAAATATTTAGTAAAATATTTTTTCTAAATATTTTCAACCTTGTAACTTAATTTTCAGTGGCAAAATAAAAACTTACCGGTTTATTAAATTCAAGCGAAACCACAAAAGTCACTCACAATTCAAGGGAGCAAGCAAACAAGTGTGATTGGGAAAGCAAAAAGCGAAAAAAGTCAACTCATTCACTCGCCCTTGCCTTTGATTCTCAATTCCCTCTTACCATGAGAAGCAAATACCAGCAGCAACGAGAAAAAAATGTTCTGGAAAAGCCTACACACAAGAGTAGATGTGATGATGATAGATGATATGATGTGAAAACTGGAGAGATAATGGCAATTATGATTTGAAGGACATTCTCCAGGCAAGACAGATATTATAATACTTCTCCCTTATTATATGAAGGTGCACAAATTACAGATATACCAAGTAACAAACAAGTTACAAAAGTCCAACAAACTCATGTAAAGTGTGTTTTAATAGACCAAAAAGACCAGATACCTTTCCATGCACCTCGAGTTTTTTTTTACTAACTTGGGATATTGGGAATAACGAAATGTATATGAAAAGCCGGCTGTGTGAAAATCTCAGCGTGTTTTTTATGTCAGGATTTTAAGCATGGATTTAAAAAATGAAAGGATAGCAAAGAAAAATTCTCATTTCGTTCCGTTCTGTATCAGAATAAGAAGTAACATGAAGTGAAATTGTGAAATACATGGCACAGTGGACTATATCTCTGTAAATTACTATATTTTTTTTATTTAATGAGCCATGCCAAACATCCTGGCGTTAGACCACAGTGGGAACAATTTTAAGCATTAAGCACATGAGATAAAGATAAACATCTTCTTGTCATTAAGGTCATGTTTTAAAATTACAAAGTAAATACGCTAGCTTAATAAAATGCAGCGTTATCCAAATCATGTAAATGCCAAAAAGACAGATTTCTTACAACGCAGCGTTGTGATGGAAATTTCCGTTAGGAGTTCATTTGACACTCATAATATATTTGGGGGAAAAATGAACGAATACAATAGCTTCCTACGGCTATCCGTATTTGGTTTCCGGCTGTTGCATCATCATGAACGTCAGCATAATGCAAGTGTAAATTTGATATTGGATCGCTATCGCTAGATGAGAAGTTCAAGGCTGTATCGAATTTCTCTGGAAGTAGAAACGTTAGAGTAAGAACAGGAGGCTAGAAGTCACCAAAATCATGCTCATGTCACAATCAAGGAAAGACTGCAAATTCCCAATAGGTACCATGCACTTTGATTGCTTCATACAATTAAACAAAAACGTTAGCCTGTTTCTGAAATTACATGTGTACCTATTTACAAAATCAAATGGTTGTGGCTGGAGTTGATCCTTAACCTTGGCTGGCTCTTAATTGCCATGTACGGAAGTTCGGGATTGCTTTCTCTGTTTCTTCTTCGTTAAATCTTTTGGGCCTGGTCGAGTAACCTTTAAAGACTATGTCATGATTTTAATTTCCTTTCTCAAAATATCATTTGAATTCGTATCAAATCAGATTATTCGACCAAAACTGTCCCTCCCTTTCCTAATCACCAACCCACCCATTTCATTAAACTCGAGGTGATAAGGAAAGCAGCTTAGCAAGTAGGAAACTTTAAATGGCTTCCTCATCCTTTTTTCTTTCCTTCAACCTCCAGTCAGTCTCATAAGTCAAAGTCAAGACCGTCTCCTGCCTTGCCTCGAGTCGTCGAGTCTACTCTACCTAAACTTGTCTCAACTTTTCCCGATTTCCCCTTTTCATAATGTATCCTTGAATCCGTGTTCGATATGAGTGGCTAGTGCAAAGTTGCAAAGGTAAATTAAGCACGTACTGTCTCAGGGTCTTATGGCTGGTCTACGATGGTCTCAGACTTGAATATGAGCAAATTACATTTACATTTACAGCATATGCTATTGCTATATCGCCAGTCTCTATATTAATCTTGAGCTTGAAAGCTTGAATGCATTCGCATATATTCACCTTATGTTTTTCTTTGACAAGTTATGTTATGTTGTGCTTGTGTTGTCATTCAAATTCAGTTTTCGAATTCACTCAACCAAAACGTAAATATAGAAAAAGCATATGAGTAAAATGAAGTAAACTGCTGGAAGAAATGAATCAATACACAATTTAATTTATTCTCGCTTTGGTTTGGCTTTGGCTTGAACAGTTTCTTACCAAAAAAGCATTTTTGCTCGGAGAAAGTTTTCTTATGCTTGAAGCATGTGTCTAGTGTCGTGTCACGTCGTCATATCTCACCTTCATAGCATGTCATGTGTTGTTTACAATATAGTTAACATTTTCGTGTAAGAAAATAAATCTGAATTAGTATTCTTGCAACTTTCATCGAGCTCTTTAAATCATTTGGTTTGCGATGGAAAGTGGAGGAAATTATCTTGTCAAAATTTTATCATTAGAAAATATAAATATTCAGCTAACTCTTATCACTACCCGTTCAACTGGTAATCAGTAGTTAACGCAGTTTTGATATCATGTTGACCACCAAAATGTGACTCCCATTTTGATACATTTAATAAAATTCTTTACGATTTAAGTAGCAAACAAAGTACAAGATAATTGTTAATGAATTAACGTAACTGGATACCGTCAAAGTTTACGAGGAATATTTTTAAAATGGATTTACGAGCTTCCCTTGCTCAGCTAGAGACTGCAGCTCGTATTTTGCTGGTAAGATCACAATTAATTGGAACAAACACTTAAATAATAGTAATCAAGCTTAATATTTCCTTGGTTTTTTATATTTTAAGGCTGCACCAAACCTAGTTTCTAAAGAGGAACGATCGTCTGCAGAAAATATTATTTTGTCGTTCAGGAAAACTAGGAATGCGTTTGGGTTCTGCAAGTTTATTTTAGGTAAGTTGAACGTCAACCTTATTGCAGTTATTAGATGGATTGTATGGAGGGTTAATTTAAGGGTTTTAATTTATTAATTGATAATTTAAGTAATAATCTCAATTCTTAGAAAACTGTCAAAATGAGCTCGTCATTTTTGAGACTGCGGACGTTCTCCGTAACAATCTCGTTCAAGACTGGTCGAAAATCCTACCAGAAGAAATTCAGCTATTGAACAATCACATCTTAGCACTCCTCCTATCCTCCACCGGCTTTTCTTATAGTATTCAGAGGAGACTAGCTGCCGTTGTAGCTCTTATAGTTAAGCACCAAAGTCTAATCAATAATGGGAAGCAACGGACAGATCTGGTGATGCATGTTCTTTCCAACGCCATCACGGCGACAGGACATCCTCTCGTAAGTAAAGCACATTTTGAATAAATTTAAATAGGAGAAGAAACTGGAGAGAGTGGGCATTTAATAAATAGTTTATATTATTTTAGATTGTCGCATGCTGCATCTTAGACGCTCTGTTAGGAGAACACCAATACGTCGTTAACGCGTCAGACGCCTCTTTAACTTATGTAATGCACTTTGCCGCAAAGAAGGATTTTGAAAACTCTGATCTCGTCAGAATCTTCCAGTTTTGTCTTCAGTATCTCAATAACTACACCCACAGCGTAGACAAGAAGCGTGACCTGGACCATGTGCTTAAGCTTTTGGAAAGTATATTATACTGGAACTTTACCAGGCAAAATTTGCCCAAGCGAATCGCAGGCGTCATTGAGATGGAGACTACGCCTGCCTTCAAACCACCTAACACATGGCTTCATGTGGTAAACGATGCGGGCTTCATTCCTTCATTTTTCAACGTAATATATTTTAAATATTATTAACGTAATTGATATTAATTTGGGTTATAATTAATTAAACAGCTCTATATATTATTTAATTACTTCAGATTCACGTGAAAGTTCGGGGAGACGAAGACTTTGTTCCTCGTACCGTCAATCTCATGACGCAGCTGGTAACAATGCACAGACCTGCCATGAATAAGGACACTAGGGTCGATTTTCTTTCTCGGATTTTACCATCATTTACAGCTCTGCTTGAAATGTACGCAATTATTAAATCAACATTGAGAAATTTACCTTATCACTAAACTATCTTCATTTATTTTGTGTTTCTTAGGCCAAACAAACTGCCCGTTGAAGTCTACGGATTGAGTGACGTGGTCAGAAAAATCCTCCTATTTAATCGTGCAGCTCTACTTTCTTTCGTCCCTGGTCAAGTACTGGAAGGGTTTGTGAAGGCAGTGGGCGTATTTTCATGTTACGTAATTCAGCAAGCGACTATGGAAGAAGGAGTCAGTAAAATATTTAAATTTAATCAAAGATGTTAAATTGGCATTCTAAAAGTTTTTTTTAAAAATATTGTTGTTTTTTATAATTTTAGAAAGCCGGAGTGGATGATCGAGTATACCGAGAGTCATTAACACGTGTGCTTGAAGCATGGATGAATATTTTGACGGATACGGAGAATGTCCCAAAAGAGATAGTTCAGCCCATTGTGACTAACATATTTAATCACTACCTTCAAGCTCATTTATCCCCACCTGACGGATTTAGGCAGCCGGTATGCGAATTATCAACTAAATCTTTAAAGTATTTACAATATTTCTAGTAATAAATCAAAAATCATTTATTTAGGTGGTTGAATCGAAGGACGACGAAGACTCTGAGGAAGATCAGGATACGAATCAGTTCCGTGACCAGCTACAAGCTGCGGGAATCTTTGGACGATACATCTTACCCCACTCAGTCCCCATTTTGACGCAGCTGCTTAGCTTTAAATGTCAAGCTTTACAGAAACAACTGGAACTAGTTGCTTCAAACCAGGCGCAGCAAGAAACATTGGTACCTATTTTTGAAGACCTTCACTGGGGAATTCTTATTTCAGGCCACGTGCTGGCCTTTGATGGACTAGGAGAAACGAATCTAATTCCTGCGGAGATCAACGAAGCCTCTCTTGAAACTAGAGCGAATCCAGATACATCAGCTTTGGCCTTCGAAAAAGCATTTCAGATGATACCTGCTAGCATGGAAGAAAGCGTCGACCCAGTAGTGAGACTTGTGTGCTGTGTCGTTATAATTAGTGAAACGGAGAGAAGAGTCAGTGCTTCTGGGATGGCGCATCTTTTAAGTCCCGAGCTCACTGCAAATGTGCTGTGGTTCCTGCATCGCTTCTGCCAATCCTACTTTTTTGTGAATGAAGAGTACTACGCCTCAATCAGTCCATGTTTCCTAGCATCCTGGGGGACTGGTAGTGTTGTGGCAAAGGCAGCGCAGAACACTTTCCTGAGGAGGATTCGAGAAGATCTTCTTCGTTTTGGAGGGGAGGTGGAGGTCATGCGGGAAGCTATTAATCTCCTTCTGGCTCTAGTGGATTCAACAAAGAAGTACTAATAAAAATTATAATAATTTGGAAATTTAAATTTTTGTTTGTAATTAAAATTTTTCTCCTAGAGCGGAGTCTGCCATACAAAGCACGGAGTTGTTGCCTCTAGTACAGTTAACTAATGAGGTTGGTCCAGGCAAGTATCAAATGCCTAATGAGGTTTATAGGAAGTTTGTGCGTGCTGTGATCTGCGTAGGAAGCTGTTGTGAGGACGAGCAAAGGAGGGAACAATACTGGGATCAGATTTTGGGACCTCTTCTCAACAGATTTAGGCAGTTTGTTACACTCACGACGGCAGACCGGCATAGGGATGATGTCAGACTGGAGCTCTCTTGTGTCCTAAGTGGTTTTATTGGTAAGGATGACGGCAAACTGATAACTAAAATATGATTTTTAACCGATAACATGAAAAATTAATTAACCTTTTAGGAACAGCAATGAGTGCTCATTCCCGTATCGCGTCCTCCCTCTACCAAAAAATTGCGCCAGTGGTCATGGAGTGCGGTTCAATCCTAGATGCGTATCATAATTACGTGGACATCGTGGAACTATGTTTGGAGCTGGTTATCGAAGTGTGCAAGCGTTCGCTTTCTTACCTGTCGGCAGTAGACTCTTTAGGAGTTTACCAGGCAGCCATGGCCGTAGTAAAGTCTTACGCTTTGCACGCTACTGGCCGCATCTCCAGTGAGAAGACTGCGGAGGAGGATACTTACAACGATTTAGTTTTGCTTATCGAAATGTTGACCTGCCTTTTAGCTAAAGACTTTCTGGACTTGGGGCCGGATGCGCTGGCGAATCCGAACTCTACACCTCCAATGACCGCATCTGACGTGAGCCTTCATGGGCTAGGGATTGTACTGCCCTTACTTAACGGGGAACTGTTGCAGTATCC
>JAANSQ010000693.1:0-20038 GCA_036850885.1 Lepidocyrtinus dapeste | reverse complement strand
ATGTCAGTGTACCACTAGTGTACACTCAGGTATGCACAATACGATGAATCATATTAATACATGAGAAGTTGAGTATTATTTCTAACTAAATTAGTTAACATGTTATTTCCTTTTGCGGATAGGTCGTGACATTAGCAGTGTACACTTACTTCCTCGCTGCACTCATTGGACGACAATGGGTTTCACCGAGGGATCAGGAATTGCTAACGATTGTTTACCCTGGTTACAACTTAGATTTGTACTTTCCCATCTTCCTTTCGTTGCAGGTAGAACAAAACTAAACTATGTCAGCATTCAAAAATAAATTAACACATTTTGATGCGAGTATGTTCTTCTTTGTCATTTCCAATAGTTCATTTTCTACATTGGATGGCTGAAAGTAGCCGAGACGTTGATCAATCCTTTTGGAGAGGATGATGACGATTTCGAGTTGAACTGGCTGATTGACAGACACATCAAAGTAATGATTAGTTGTGATTAAATTCAATATATTTTCTGGTGGTGTGACTAACACTCGCAATTATATCTTAAGGTATCGTATATGGTTGTGGATGAAATGCATGAGGAACATCCAGAACTTCTCAAGGATCAGTATTGGGAACAAGTTGTACCACAGGACTTGCCGTACAACATTGCATCCGAAAGGTATCGGAAGAATGAGCCTCAAGGATCCACAGCGTCGCTCAAAGTCAATCCAAATGAGTCCGTTTATGCCGACTTGAGTTCAGTCAAGCGACATAGTGCTATACCTGATGACGTTTATGCAGAATATGTAAGAAAAATAATGCACAAACAAAGAAATAGATATACTTAGATCAAAATTATTAAGACGTTGGAACCTATATTAAATAATTCTTTTCCAGGAGAGTGTGGCAGAGTCCCCTCTTGCTGATGGGCGGAAGAATTGGTTGCAGAGACAACTTTCTCGTGTAGAGAGTTTCCGCTCTACTTCAAGCTCATCCAGCTTATTTGGACGAAATCGAGCTAATTCAGCCGTGAATGGAGGAATTGGATTGGGCTACCATGGTCACCACCGACCATCTTTGTATGAAAGATTAATGAACAGAAGATCCAGTAAGGATGCTCGTCGATCCAGTAGAGGAATCAATCGAGCCGCTACAGGAAACTCTTTGAGTGTTCCGGAGAAGGGCTTTCTCCCAAACTCAAGGTAAACCTTATATAAATGAACCATTTACTCGACTATTAGTCTCTATATAAATATTTATATGGTGTCTTTACCTGGCTTCATAGACCAAGAGTTCCTACTCCTGATGTCACAAAGGAGAACCAAATACATCCTCAACTGCAGATTACAGCAGCTTCTCCACCTCCATCCAGCAAGTATATAAATGGAGATGGTCTGTCGCCCACAACGGTGAATCCAGGGTATGGGTCCCCAACTCAAATGCACCCAACGCAGCTCTACGTAAAGAAAAATCAGAACAACATAATTCATCTTAAGTCCTCCCATCCAGCGCAGCAACCACTCCCAGCTGCGCCTAATGTATCACTACCCCCTACAGGAAACCCGCCCAGTAATAACGTTACTGCTTTGAAAGGAAATGGCTCACCCACGCCTCCTCCTCCTTATGATCAAACATCAGCGTCTCCCACGAACGCTATGATTTTGAGTACCATTGCAGAAAACGACACCAGTCCATACTCTACCAGCTCCACTTCTCATACAGTAAACAATTCTGCGGTTTATCCCACTACAACTTCAATATTTGGGAGAAAACCGTCTCCTCCACCATTAGAGGAACTGCCTCCTATACCTTCGGTCACCGTCTCAAGTCCCCATAATAGCCATAGTGGCAGTCTAAAGTCTGATCATGGCACAGGAGCTATTGGATCTTTAATGAAAGATCACTCCATCGTCATTGACCCCAGTGGAATGTCTGGCGGTCTACATAATCCCTTAGAAATGCATGGAAGAATTAACGAAGGTTACGAAACCGATGACGACGACGGAAGAAGATACATGACCATTGCTGAGGTAAACGAATGTAGGGTGGAATTAGAAAAGAAGCTGATGGTTGAACCCATCTCACACCAACCACCATTACCTCCAACCCCCATAGTCGTTCAGAAAGAATCTCAACGAAATCCCTCTGACGATCTAGTTCCAATTCCTACTTTAGTTAGTATAAAACCCGCAGATCACCACCATCGAGCTCCTACTCGACATGCGTCAATATACCGGCAAGACGCCGTGTGTCTTTCAGATAGCAACCCTGATTTAGTTTCTTCTGAAACTACAGCGCAGCTCATGCAACCAAGTAACCAGCTCATGGCGGCTTATCCAAGTGCCAGTGTATCTCCTACAGAAGTTCCTATTACAACGACTGATATTTTGTCAAGGCCTTCCAAGCCAGCTAAACTAGAGACAGAAGAGGATGACGGGTATCATGAGAGAGCATCTTACAGTGAGGATGATGACATGTCCAACACAAGTGACAAAAGTGCTGATAGAAGTGGCGCCAAAGCGCATGGACAACCTGAACTTGAGAGTTTAGCCAAGAGAAAAGATTCAGTTACGACACAATCCCCATCTCCATTTTCTAGTATGGATGCGAGAATCAGCAAATCTGACCCCGGCAGCTCTAAAGAGTTATCATTTCAGCATACAGGGAGCAGTATACTTATGGAAGTGGAAGATGGTATACCACTTCACCATAGTATTAATACACTACGACGCAATGCAAGTGATAGTGATATTAGTCATAGAAGTACCTCAAGTGTTGATCAAATTTTCCCCGCTCCGACTAGACAAAAGCCAATCAGGAGACGGAAAACGCAAACCGAGATTAATGTAACTGGAGTGGAGAGTAGCAATATTTCCGATATTCATCATGTTTCTCAACTCAATGAAAAGACTTCCTCTAGTATGGATAAAATATCTAAAGACGAAGAGGTTTTCGTTTAGAGTGCTTCTGCGCAATCTCTCTAGAAAAACGCCTCCGAAATTTAAGTCTAATTCTTTTTTAAATTTAAGATATTTTTAATTTAGCCAGTGCAGTGCCTAATGACTTGGTTTCGTTAATGAGCATTGTTTAAAGACCTTCTTCCAGTATTCCATTCATAATCTATTCAACTCCTATCTTTAAATAAAATGTTTAATTATTATTCACCTGTAATGAACATATGAGTGCGTCGTGAAGTCTAATGAGTACCAAAAGTGTCACTTTATTTCACTACTAACCTAAAATAGGAATTGGCACGTAAATAGAAACTATTTAGTGTAGAATAGCGTGACTCTTAATTTGATCGAATTTGAATATTTAAAATNCGTGACTCTTAATTTGATCGAATTTGAATATTTAAAATTTCGAAATTGAACGATATATGGAAGAAATTAAAATTTATTGCTTGATTTCTCCTCAAATCAAACATAATATCGAAAAGAAAAGGGTGCAGTTTAAGCTTGAATCTAATCTTTTTGTTGCAAGTATATCCATCAATATTCATTTTATGATTGTTTCAAGTCTTTTATGGTTTCCAATTTTTATTTGGATACATTTTGTTGTTTTTTGGTAACTAGAACAAAAGTTTTAAAACTATTTTCTGAGTTACTCACTAGTTTTTTGTTTAATTTGTGTCGAGGTTCTAGTTTGCATACGGCATATGACTGAAAAATAAGAAAAATAGACATGAGCAATAGTTATGTAAACTAAAGTAATTAGGTATTGAAGATGTTTACTTACAATTATTTTATCACTGTAACTCAACACAAAGGTTGGTTCAAAACGTAAAGGGTTTCTGTCGTGCCTAAAATTACGCATGAAATTAAGCAGATTATACAGTATCCCGTTTTTAATTAGAATTATACCTCAAGGAGCTACTAAAAGTTTATGTAATACCTGATATATTTGTAATCGTTACAATTAGAATAATAAACAATAAACATCCTAAACTCAGAAAATGAAGCAACATTGAATAATATTCTTTGCTTAATGGCAATAATTAATTTGTTTTGTTACGCTTAATCAATCAAATTAAACTCGAAACATTACATTTTTTCTCGATTAATAACCGGTTTGCTGAGCTGAAAAAAAAAGTATTTGGTTACCTCAAATTACAATAAATTTCCTCAATCAATCGCACTTCAATTACGCGGTTTCTATAACAATTCGTTCAAACTCTGAAGCCTAAAGTACCAATTAACTAATTGCATTCTCTGCAAAAAAAACTTTCAATTTGAAGAAAAAACTGATAATATCCTTGCAAAGTTTGATGACACGTAAATGTGACCGTCTCTTCTGTCTAGTCGTTGATTCATTTAAATCTGACTCAATTAACCTTTTGCTACTAACTTGAGTAGTTGATACTACGTCTATTATATTCAAGTTTTGAACCTTGTCGTACCCATTGTAATTTACCTAGTTTTTAACGAAGAAATTAAAAAATTCAATCCAGGAAGAACAAGGTGTTTTCTAGTACTTACACAATGAAGCATGAAATAGAGTTGAAACAAAGAGTCTGCAAAAAAGAGTAGCAAAGTAGTAAACCCCTGCTCAGACAATGAAACCATAAAAAGCACAAGACACAAAAATTACAGAGATTGTAGACAATTTCACATCGTTCCCTATGCATTATGAAAGCGTTCCTTGGGAGAAAGCCCTCTATTTTTGTTTCCTGTAAATAAATTTTTTAAGTTCACTTAGGGACTAACTACATGACAGCTACTTAAATACCAAAGTCATACAATGCATACATGGCTAGAAAGGGCTGCTTTTCTTCAAAATCAAAGTTTTTTTTATGAAGTTGAAGAAAAAACAATAGCATTGTTTCCCTTAGCTTGGGAATGACTTTGACACATGGAGGTATGTTAACTCTTTCAAAAGTAGTTTTTCCCTAACATTTATGCGAATGTGAAAAGGTGGTGTATAATAGGAAAAGAAGTGAATTCATTGTTGCGTCCGCATCAGTATCAAAGAATTTCCAACAGAAAAGAAAGAAAAAAAATCATAGCCTAGTCATCATTACCTCCACCACCACTATCTTATGCCACCACCGTCATCAACAAGATGCTGATGATGATGAGGTGGTCGAAAAAAGTAATGGGTTGAAGAAGTCGTAATAATGAGGCTGCGTCGACTTTTTGAAGTGTTAGGGTAAAAAATTTGCCATCTCATCACTTCTGTGAAAGCAACAAATGTGTACGACTCGGAATCAGTCAGCGGAAGAAGGGAAGATGGTAATGCGTAGCTTGCTTATTGTAATCCGTTTATAATACCGTCCTCATGATCTGGAATTCATTTCATTTTCATTTTGCCTCTTCTCGTGGAGAAGTTTTTTTTTTGAATTTTTTAAAAACCACCAGTGTTATATAATACTTATTTATATGCCAGTGAGTGACTACGTACGACGACAACGTATTCCATGCATCCACCAAAATGAACATAGAGATTTTTCCCTCAAAACATTTTTTTGTCTCACAGTCACTCGCTTGACTTTCTTCACGCCTGGTAAGATGGTTACATGAATTCAAAATAGTTATGAATGTCATTCATGCATCCTTGAATAATGGGCTTGAGTACACATCCCTCTCTCCGGTTCTTTGTCGTGAGCACTTATTTAGCAATTTATTCGTCAGCTTAAAAAATTAATTCTACGTTGATGCTCCTTCTATCTGGCCACGGCAAAATAATAAAAAAAGCCGTAAAAACCCTGTCAGTCAGCGTGTATACTAGAACCAATGATGATGATGATGCGGTGGAAGTAAAAAAAAATGGAAACTAGTGTGTAAAAGCTACCCCTTCGTTATTCATATTCTGCGAAGAGCAGCGACGACGGCGGCACCGTTTTTTGTTTGGATTTCGAAAGTTCCTTATAAAACACTTGTTTGTTCAGCGTATCTTTTTACTCCAAGGAAAAAGACAAACTCAAAAGACAGGTGAGGAAAGCCTCTTTTCATCATCAAGGTAAAATGCAATGAGAGCAAGATACTCGCATTAGTTTTAGCATTTAACAGGAGAAAAACCTGTAAGACTCATTCGAGTAGGACCTCTATATCATTCCTCCAAGAGGAAATTGTGAAATCTGTATAATTATCCTCATGAATTGTATTTAAATATTGTTTTATATTTATTTAGACTAATTTCTCATTTCACCATTGTAATTGTTTTACGCTACACAAAGGGCTATGTCATAAGCTATGAATAATATTTTATGGAAGCGGTATAACGAAAACTTCATATTCTAAGAGGTCGTATTTCAATAAGCAGTAAAAATGAAATAGACCCCGCAATAAAGTTTCTTTTGTCATCACAAAAAAATTAAAGGCGTTACGCTTGAAAAGTCAACAACCCGAAAGTTCGAAGTTTTTCTTAGGTCAGAACGTTTCTGTACTAATTTTATGCCAACCTGAATGAATTCATCAATTCATCATATTTGAGCATATTTAGTCATTTGCATAGAATCTTTTTTTAAATGTCGAAAGTCGATCTTGCTTAACTGCGTCCAAATTTAGAAACTCAGCCGGGTAGTAAAGATTTAAAACTAATCAAAAGGAAGGCCATTGAAATGAATCGCTGCACACAATACGTTTAACTCATTTGCATTTTAAAAACAAACATGAGAAAGTTCTGTTACTTTAAATAGATTTCACATCCTTGGATGCGTTTCCCCATTGTAAAAGATAATTCAAATCTGACATTTAACCTATCCAGCCTCTTTACGATTCTAACAGAAACACAATCTAAAGCTTGGATTTAATTAGCATAGCCTTTCTATTTTTCACATATTGACTAACGTGACTTCAACCCGTGAAATTTTTTAAATGGATGTACAGAAAAAGATGAACTAGTTCACGTTTACGAAGGAAATATTAAATAGATGAAAGATGATAGAGTTATGTTTCGACGAAACGCCTTTCCTCGCATTTGCAAAATAATCCTTTCAAACTTTTACTGAACACAAAAAAAATATGTTTGAAAAAATTGACTGAAAAGCCCCTAAAATTTCGCAATTCGGTTACACGGACAAAGGGAGTGCTACGGTAGGATAGATGGGTTGAGGAGCATGCTATTACTTTAGATTTTTAAAATATATTAAAATTTATCCTTCAAATTAAAATTACTTGAGTTGGTTACAACAGCTTATTAGAACTTTTAAACATTAAGGTGTAGATGCTCTGATTCCAAGGGATACAATTTTTCTCAGGTCTTTAGACTTACTTGAATGACAGGATTTTCCTATTTCTGGGCTACTCACTGCAAGTAGGTAGTAGCAAGCAATTTTTCTTTGCTTGTTATGAGCCAACCATCAAACAATTTTGAGTTTATCCTGACACAACTTCACAAAACATGTAGACTACATTGTCTAGTGATGAGTAATGGCGAGCTAGATGCTAGATATTTTTTGTTCGAATCTGCAAAAATGACAACAAGCTACTTCATGAAGTTATGTCATGCCTTTCATGTCGTTTATATTCAATGTACATGTTAAGCAAAGACAAAGATTTTAAAATTGAACAAATTTTGGAATAATATTAGCTTACTTGATTTCGAAATAATACAGTTAAGTGCTCCTCGTAAATCAATCTTTGTAAAGGTTACCATAACTAGCGTGATGAAAGGAAAGGGGCAAATAAAACAAAACTGCATTGTTTTAAATAATATCCATATGTACGACATTGAATGTAACAACAAAAGTATTGTTAAAAGAAAATGTTAGTTACGTAATTATGCATTATGGCTAAAGCATGCTACATAAATGCAATAAGTGCAGTCATTTCAATGTGATCAAATTTTTACTAATTATTATTTTTCATTAAATCAACCGTATGCATGTATAAATTATAAGCGTGCGGCGATATGAAAAGAAATGAAGAAAGAGGCCAATGGCTTCAATGTTTTTTAGCCAATTCTTTACGATAGGATTACACACGCTGCTTAATATTGCATAAATATTAGCTTTTCCTTTGTTCTGCTACCAGCATACCGCTGCTAAGCAACTATTTAAATAAAATTTTGAATCAAGCATAAATAGAATTAATATCTAATTGCAACCCCGATGTAGTATCATTCGGAATTACCTGCAGACGTTGAAACCCATAATTATGATTAATAATTTTCGAAAAAATATATGTTACTGAACTACCTTTGGATACAATAGTAAAACATTTTAAAAACTTGCTCCCGTTTTTACCTTCTTCACAGTCTCGAGGGGGCAGGACACCTACGTTACGGTATAAAAATACTTTACGAAGATGATAGTGCCCAAGGTATTAAGCTGGTTTATTTCAACACTTATCAGTACATAGTTCATGTGAATATGAATACATAGACATGCCTGTTCACTATCAGTTGAATACTTTACATGGCGCTCGTATCACCTATTTAAATAAGAACATTCATACTGACTTACAGCCATAATTATTAAGCACGCCATTTCTATCGCATTTTTCTGAAATTTGTAAAAGATAAATAATACGTAAACTAATGAACTAGGCATTTGTGCAAAGTGCCTTTCTCAAAATATGATACCCTCTTAAAGGAAAAATGACTTTTCTTTCTTAAAACCCTTCTTCTATCCGTTGATCCGAAGAGTAAGTGTTACGCATAATTGCAATCTGAAAAACAAAGCAGTTCTTCTGACAAGATAAGCTTATTGAATATGCATATTAACCACGCTGAAAAAATAAAATGGGTCTCGTTTGTAACTTTTTTATTTCCTCTGACTCTGTTCCTCTACTTTATCGCATTTGGTGCTGAGTTCCCACTGAAGTAAGCATTGTAATAGCAAAAACGACATCAAAGATGAGGGAGACTGAGTAAAAAACTAGGTATGATGGCCCCAACTCTAGGTAAACTACATCCATCAACAACCAGGGAAGTCTGGGAACGATGCATGTGACGGTAATGAACAGCGGAATAAAATTCCCAGTATTTCATACATGCGCAAAAAAAGGCCCAAAGCAGGCATAATCGCGTATACAAGATGAAGACAAAATTATAATAAAAACAAGTCTCAATCGCTGCGAGTTAAAGTGTGTTCAATTGAGAATTGCGTAGCTTTGTAAGTATTCATCGTGGTCTTCGTCGTCGTGAGCATGATTTTCACCAGGATAAGAACATGGACAGATTCAGCCTTTTATGAGAAGGGGTTGAAATTGTAAAATGTAACATGATCATTGTACTACACAGACCGGGGCACTCAGTTTCTGTACATTGTTCTTTCCTTGGCTTAAATCTAGACCGCATTGGTGTAAAGAAATTTATACACGCAAGGAATGAATTGCATTGCAATACAGAGTTTTCTTAAAAGAAGCAACAGGTTGCTCTACGGCATGTATCCACAAATCTTCCATCCGCTTTTTTCTTCTTAGCTCAATATTACGTGTAGTTTAATAATGCAATATTTAGTATGCAAGCACAACACAGCAATCTTAACAATGAGCAACACGGCATAATAGTTGATGTCGTTTGATGCTCCGACGATAGAAACTCCAAAGCAAATGAATCACGAAGTTGGACTGTAAAAGCACACATATAACATATGAGAAGTGTTTTATTCTTTTTTTCTTCTTCACGAATCAAGCGCTTATGAAAACTAGGAGGTAAGTTGAAAAAGACAAAAAAACGGCTTCGTACCAACAACATCTTTGATACTCCATACATTTGACTTCAGTCATTTACTTACGTTCAAGAGGCAAGGTTTTATCCCTTCGATCTACCTACATTGTTATTGTTAGCGCTAGTAGGCAGACACACGAAAAATCTCCTTTACCTTATTCTCCCTCAATCAGTACGCATCACAGCGTTTACATTAGAGTTTTGCACGAGTTGAGTGTAGTGGTTGGTGTCGAATAGGTGACATGAAAATATTAGCCAGGCGGACGGAAAAAGAGACGTAGGTGCGCGAAATGCACATGAGTTTTCGTTATTGCATCTCATTATCCCAGTAAAGGGCATTTTGATCATCGAACAAAAATCTATTTTATTGATTACCTGTGCACTCTCCAATAAATAATACATAAGTTACTCCTACTCGATAGCCAATATCTACAAGTTATTTACAGGTATCCGAAGGACTTGATCATTCCAGAAAGCAAAGAGGAGAAAAAAAATATTTTCACAGAAACTCAATTTTAGAATACGTCCGTGCTAGCGGAGAGTTGAATGTTGTTTTTTTTTTTGACAGAGACAAAGTTTAGTAAAAATGAAAATTCAATAAAGTTTCATACAAAGTTTATTGACAGACAAAAATACAGTTTTCTTCGGTGGTCCGGCCTGAACAAAAAAGTTTTTCGTCTGCATACAACTACAATCCTTGACTTAACCTGGCCTGAACAAAAAAGTTTTTCGTCTGCATACAACTACAATCCTTGACTTAAACAGTGCATTTGGCAATAACTTATCACACCTGACATTAGAAGATCAGCCTTACAACACAAAGTGTCATAACAAGGAGTAATAGTGTTTCCTCGTTTCATGGTTATTAAAGCGTAAAGGGGGTCTTGCACTTTTAAGGTCTCATCCTGTCAGTGAAAGAAAGGGTGAAGAAAAAGACTTCCTAACCGTGGAATGAGTGAGCCATAAAAATGTTCCTTTGTGGGGACAACCCATTTGAAGGACATTCCGGCGATGAACAAAAAACGAACCATAGAGATTAAGAGACACTAGTAGTGTTCATACTGGATTCCCAATTCATAGTTTACGTTCACATACAACATTCCTCTTGACTTGATGACTCAGTCATCGGGAAATAATATTGGCTAGTTGCTCAAATACCTACAGACGTTATGTACACTGTATCCCTGTCAATAAGTCAATCAGAGTGATATTTTCGCAAACATAGTTTGACTTGGCTGTCATTCTCTATGAAGTTTACAACATATTTATGGTGATGTACTTCCAGTATATTTGCGCTAAATAATAAATTGCGCAGAATTCTTTGTTAAGTGTAGAACATGCATATCTCTGGTGACTTTTTCTTTTTTGCTTATAGCTGTTTCCTATATAAAACTTCCTGAAACATGGAATTCTTGTGAGTGACTGGACTCATGTCTAAAATCCTGTAAGCTTGGAAGATCATGTGTCGCGAAGTAAAGGTTTTCTTCCTGCACAGGGTTTGGTCATATTAACTCTTAAGGCTGGAATTTCAACAGAAGGAACAGGTATCTAACTCCATAGACAATAACTTCTTGTTTTGTAACGCAACAGTGTTTTAAAAATTCTTTAACTACGTCGATTTTTTCCTATTAACAAAAAAAATCATTTGTGGTTTGATTTACAGCAGTACGTGCCTCTCCTTGAAGAGTAGCTACTGGGAATAGAACCTCGCGCATAGTATTTTCACTTGTTTACTGTTTTCCCTAAAAATACAAATTCTGATACAAGCACCTGAAACCTGCATTTATGCATGGAAGTTGCTGTTTTATAAAGAAACGCTTGGGGAATCATAGTATAATGCTGATTACTACAGATGCGCTGTTGATGCGCATGAAAAAGCCAATATTCATCTTAATCCTAGGGAATGCCTAAGATTAAAAAAGTGTAAGCCGGATATTAGGAAAATTTTTTTGACTCTGGTTATATGGTGGTAATGTGATACACAAGAATATAAAGTGTTACGTGAGAGTGCAACAACATTTCAACAGCAGCAGCAAAAACTTCAAGCAATAAGAAGGTAAAAAAAAACTTTAAAACCCATGCTAGCTGATGAATATCGAAACATAAACGGACGCGTTCTTCTACATTGCATATTACACTGATACGCGATGTTTAGACATTACAATACATCAAAAAAGAGAACTTGCTAAAGTGCTAAGATGGGGTGACCATTATTGCTAATATGCTAATGCTGTAATTGGGCATTATACTGTTTTACCGTAATGGCAGCGACTGTGCCATCATCATTCCCATAAGTGTCATTTTCTTGTGACATTATGATAATGAGTTTTCCTTTTTAAATAGAGTTGTTTGAGTAAATATGATGACGAATTTGTGACTATGTAGAGGATCGAGCTGTTCTCTCCAGTTTAATTAAGTCTGTCTTCCCCCAGGGCCACTGAATTACAGGCTGTGCAATCTTCCCATCTAACTTTGAAGATTATGTAATCTTGGGAGAAGATACAGTCGAATGAAGAAATTGCATTCTTTCAACTCACAAATAATTATGCATAGTTTTTTCTTTCTGTCCTTTCAAGGCGCCTACATGTGTGGCGTATATGAAGTGAAATGATACGAAGTAAAGAAAATATTTGTTACTGGAATACAAATATTCTTAACAAAAAAAATTTGCCAGGTGACAACATTAAAGCTTCAAAATTACGATCTATGGCTTCGCGAAGATTTATGTATGCGTGAGTGAGTCTATTGCACGCATTTATGATGATGTTCGTTGTGATGGCGACAACATAAGACGACTTGCTCCAAAACCATAAAAAACAAATGATTAGATACATAATTTAAATAAGAATCAAAAACGAACAGACCAATCGAGTTTTCTGAGACTGAGCAACAAGATTGGGACATTGAAAAAAGAGCTAAACAAGGCATAATGACGATGATGATGACAGTAACCACTAGAATTACATTGTGTCAGAGGTGTGCGGCACTGGTTTGATGTACAAGTTTAGTTTTGTCCTTCCTAATTAACACATGTATCATTTTTCTCTCGCGCATTGACTCAAACTCTATTATTACGAGTTTGTGAGAGAATCAGAATAATATCTCACAATAATAATGAATAAATATGGTTTTGTCCTTGTTTACCATTCCCATTTTAAAAGATTTTTTATTTTAGAGAGCACTTTTGTTGTGTGACCTTTTACTTCTTGCACAAAGACTATAATAAAGTTCAGCGTCAACTCATGACTGGCTGATTAATTACTTATTTCTTGGTATACATAGTGCTTGGACATAATCAGCGATCGTATTTCTTAAGTATCAAAATGGAATCTAGGCAGAATGATAAGATAAGGCACTTTATGTGAAAAAATGCGTAGAACTGTGCAGACTTCAAATGACTTCATCTATTCCATTTACTCCTACCTTAAGTTCCAAATTATAAACTCCACTGATGAATAATACACATTTACCAGTGACATTCTCTTCATGACTTCTTGTAAATACCTACATGGACATTAGTTTGTAACTTAAGAACTTAATTTAGGCGAGTATGGCGGACAGGTGTACACATGTGCACACCTAAGTAAATCGAACTTTGCGGAAATAACGAATCAACTTCCACTACAAAGCAAACATTTTATTCAAATGTGAATGCAATAATATTGCGACTTTAAAAAATAAAAAGTAGGACTGAAGTTGAAGGAAACGATATATATTCATTCTAGCTGTGCGTGATCGCATGCACAAAATGAATGAAAAATGAACTGAATAATATTTTTCGTGTGGCTTATCATCACCAGCTAGTGCGTGAGCATCATCATAATCATAAGGCTTGGGCTACAGTATAAGCATTTGTTTTACAAATAATAGTGTAAATTGCGTTGTAATGCGTTTCTAAACCCTAAAAAACAATAAAAAATCGGACAGAAAATTGTAATTGTAAATTTTATGCTGTTTTGACTCGGAAACATGTATCATGTCAGTTTTCCATTTTGATAGCTTATAGTTTTGATACGTAAATACTGCAATATATAATTACTGAAAACTTCACTTATTACATATTGTTGCAAAGAACAAATCATGCTGAAGATTATAGAAAGCATCATATTGATCACTTTGTTGAAATCCTTTTCATTGCAGATGATCTGCTTATAACTTAATTAGGCATGCTTGCAATTCAAAGTTCATCATTTCAAGTACACTTTCATTTCCTAGCTTTCCTTATTTCTAAAAAATGCAAACAATCATACATCTTGTCGAATTTGAGCTTTAAATTATGATGCGCTCTCAATATTTTTCCTACCATTTACTCAATTACAAATATCAAAATTAAATTTTTATCGTCAGGATAAAAGCTTTGATAGTTTTTCACTGTCTCGTAGATTTTTGGCTCTTGGTTTAACTTTGAATCTAGTTTAGAATTAATCTAATTATGTCATTTTCAGCGTAAATATTTCCCATAAAGTATTATTTTGTAGAGCAAGCGGTACAAATGTATGTAAATATACTCTCGCATTCAGATTCAGAAGATAACTTTTGTTTAGAGATAAGTTCATGGGTATACAAAACTTTTTAAAAAATTCAAGTATTTTCTAACTATCGTAATTGATTCACGTAAAATATTACCTACACCATTTACCAATGGACAATAAAGGTCAGAGATAAGATGCGAGCGAGTGACTTTTTCAAAGATATTTCAATTCATTCACCTACTTCGTCAATAATAGTTTTTTTCTTTTTCACTAAACTCAGGATTCGGCTAACCTTTGACCACTTTGTAAACGTGAAATAGGAGTTTTTGGGAGGCACATTAAATTAGCCCAAGAAATATTAAGTCAGACTCATATAAACCTTTGGTGGTGTTTCGAAAGAAGTAAAAATGCCAGATGCAAACTATTCAAAACTCTTTCTTTGTTACGCATATGTATTATAACAAGAGGTTATTGGAATGTAAACCTTCATTTATTGTATCCTCTTAAAAGTATAAAAATTGTTTTTAAACTGGTCTTCTGGACCAAGGCTTTTGCAAAAAGAAAAGATTTTGGCAAATCTAGAAATGAATATTAAAATAGTTTCCTTCAACTATGTAGCATCATTTGAATGGGTTTTGTATTTACTTGTTGCATTGTTTAAAGAATGCTGGTTCAAAGTCTTAGTAACGAAGTTGGAAATCGTGTACACTTTCTTCCTACGTTCATCATCATTTTGAAAGGTTCGAGGAGAACAATGAAACATGAAACTACTAGAAAGATACGATCTCAAAATGAAAACCTTTCGTAGCAAGTCATGTCATTCCATTGATGGATTGAGCTGCTTCATATGTATTAAAACATGGTAGACATCATGGAATCAACATGTCATCGACAGATACAAGAAATGTGTAAATTTTTATTTTCAATTTCATTCATGTAATTTCTAGCCCAATTACTGAGTACCACCAAGGAACCCACCATTAACCCAGAAAAATAATTTATGTGTATTGTCAAAGAGGCCTGTCTCACCATTCCCTCTCAGTCCTCACCCTGAACTAGGATAATCTTTATAAAACCCTCAAAAAGAATGATATCTCAAAGTAAAAAACAATGATTAACATATGCTGTTTCCTTTGAATAAGACATTGATTTCGTTTTTGTGATTTTATATAAATGGTTTCCATCATCACACTCTCTCCTATTGCTTATCCTTTTACTATGGACTAATAATAACTCTACAAACACCCTCTTGTCGGTACTTGCGCATTTAATATCTATTGTGTTCAAAATTAGGAAGCTAACAGCTCAAAAGATTTATTAAATGTTTAAAATCAATGCGTATACTTAAAATACTGGGCGATATTTGACTTTTTCCTCTAACAAGTACGCCTAATCTTAAGAAATGTTTTGTACTTGCTTCACATATTTACTTCTCTCAAATTTATGATTGAATTCAAATAAAACGATGGTAAGATAATCGGTTGGAGAATAACAATCCATGTTCATATGGTGTGACTGACTTGTAATTGTAAACGATCCTTACCTTGTGCCTCTTTTATTGTTTTTGGCTGAGTCAAATCAAAAGCAACATGAGTGACGGAAAGTCTTAAATCAAAGAAAAAAAATATGAGCAGAATGATGAATATTGACTTAAGCCATCTTTATGGCTTTGGCCTCCTATATCTCTAATTTCTTCAAGTTTGGGCAGTAACTTTTTTTTATATAAAGACGTACTGCGAAATAAGATGTGTTATGGAAGGCAGATAACCTAATGCACTCGAGTAAAATTTACTTGGTTATAAAGCTCAAATGTATTTTTTATGACTACTTGTCATCAAACTACAGTACCTGCGGTACGATTGTATCAAGCAAAAGAGAGCATTTTAATACTAAGTGTAGGTAACTTTACAGAGTTAAGGATGGACTGCGCATACTTACCCTCCAAAATAGAATACCTTCTTCTAGGTTTACAAAAAAATGTTTATTTCGTTCACTTACTTAACGTTATGTTTCCCTTATCAGCCTCATTTCGTCTTCCATATTGTACCACCAGTATAATTTGTTATGTGTACATGCAAACTGATATCTAATGACACAATCATATATCTTGTTGGTATGATGAGAAGAGAAGAATTTTAAGAGAGAGGGAGAGACAGAGAATTGAACAAGCACAATATCGTTATCCCATTCTTATCACTCTGCAAAGTCCTGATGCTTCTGCCGTAAAAATAGATTGTTTCTACCTCCTTTGTTTTTTAAAGGCATAGGGTACGCTTTGTGTAATAATGATGATGCTGAAAAGCATAAGCTCATATAGCCATGCCGTTTCTTGGTTACTTTTTTAGACCTTTTCTAGTAATTAAACTCTATTCTCACTCAGTGCTCCTTTTTGCATTTATTTAAATCCAAGTGAACGGAGTCAGACACGTCATCTTATTATGAGAAAAAACTGCATTGTCATATTAGTCTTTGGAGTTGAACTATGTTTTACTTTTTTAAAAAGTTATCGTCTGAAAAATATAAGAGTAATGGCTTTGACTGTCAACCAGTTTGTAAGGAACGTTGAGGAAAAAAACAGAGGATAACATTGCTTTTTATTATCCCATTTTGTGAGAAATGCAGCATTTTTGTTGAATGCCTTGAATTAAAAAAACAGAGGAGAAGTAAAAAACTATTTCACCTCTTACAAGAACTACATTGTATTAATACTAATAATAATAATGGATCGTCTACAATGCATGTACGTACTCATAGTTAAAATGTTTTCATTATTTGTTGGTTTTCTTCTACCCCTCCAAGCCTCCTTGTCTCCTCATTCCCATACGAAATACATATATCCTGTCTCTCTGTGAAATAAACTTAAACCGTTTATTGTTGACTCCCGGTCACTATCAGATAGTCTTTGTTCTGCTGAGCTGTTTATAGGATACTTCACTGAGCAAAAATAAGAGGTGAAGAAGAGCAGAAGGGATTTGTAAGCGGAGCTCCCTTATTTGTATCATACATTTGCAATGCAAAATGTCATAAAATAATGACAAAGGAAAAAAACATACTCATTACATGAAGCCTCTCAGCTCCACATAGGGGCAAAAAAAACCTAGTCGCCTGTTTGCGAAGGACATTCGGTTTCAAAAGCAGGGAATCATCCTTTTCTTGGATATTTCATAACAAAAAATCTTGCAGGTATAAACTGCGTCAAATAATAGTATTACGGAGTACTGTGTACTTGTATTGAATTGTGAAAAATGGGTAAGCAATAATTGCTGTAGAAAATATTCAAAGTATTTTAGTATCTATCTTTGCATGGCTAAAGCACAGTTTATGTACATGCAATTTTTCTGTCTGACCTGAAATCAGCGTTTGAGCACATCAGTAAGCAGCAAAGCACCTGATTCTTTTGTGGATCTAGGTTTTCATATTCCCATGAAAAAATATCTCCGGTTGCTCGCTCGACATTTTTTATAAGCACTTATTTCTGCTCGATTCCGTCCTTAGTTTCATCCATTCAACTGCATTGGGATTGTTTGTGCAAAGGGGTAATAATAATGCACAAATAATAAAAAGACGCTATCATGAGCCTAGTCACCTACACATACTTACAATCGCTTTTATCTTGAAGTAACTGGTTAAAAAACTTACATGCGGGGCATTACTATTACTACATACACCGCATTTAATATTAGATTCTAGGTTGTTTTTTTTTTTTGCAAAAGCTTAGGCAAAATCTGATGAAGATAAATAAATGTACTAGGAAATTTTGCTCACTTAGCTGTGTAACTTACTAAATAGTTTTTATTCTAAAAAAAGCGGAATCTTGTTGAACAGTTGATGTTCCTCCAATTTTCCCTACAATTTTCATTAGGGAAGAACTAGAAGAATTTTTCTGAGGCAAGACAAAATTCTAATTTTGACGGAAATGCCTGAAGCATCAAGAAGAAACAATAAGTCTTGAGGAAAGGAAGCGCTATTCAAAACCTGTCGTCGCCATAATACACTCTAACACGTTAAAGTGTAATTGCCTGAGTGCATTAGTTATCTTCCTTACTTTGTCAGAAAGAGTGAAGGAACGGGCAAATTTATTTGCATTTTATACTGTCATTTATACTTACATAGCTGTGTTCGAGGGCTCAGATTTTTTAATTGAAAGAAGCTAGGATTTTATTTACGTTTGTTTCACATGGAATCAAATAGGCCATGCATGAGCTGTTGGTAAAGTGAATTGCATCGAGCAATAAGCTGCAAAAGTAACATTATCAACGTCATTATCAAGAGCAGCTTTATTAGGTTGAGTTTGAAAAGACAGGAAAAGAAACCGTAGTCCCTTTTGTGACTCTCCTGTTTTTTGCTGCCTTTCTCGACTCCACTTGACTTTGACTTTATCAGCATGATGATCATGGTCGTATCGTCTTAGTAACCTTGAATCAGTGAGGCACCACCAGGTAATACCAAATTAAATAGAAAGCGTGTTCTTTCCCTCCAACCTGAATGTGAATTGAGTTAATAGAGTAAGTAATAGTGAGCTGAAGCTTACGGCTTTTCAGATTGAAACAATATTCTGGATTCATAAACAAGACCAATAAAAATGTAAATACTAAGGGGATGATTACCCACGATGTAGACAGACAGAGACGATACTATGAATATGAATAAAATATTTTGTTTCAAGCATGCCTATTTAGTAGGGAAAGGATTCTTTTGTATTTAATATATACGTTTAGGTTCATACTTTTCGACTGACCATCTTCGGATGTGGTAATTGCACTGCAGACCGAATAAACATGTGGCTTCTTATTCTTTCCATCTGAATTCAACTTCTCTTTTGCGTACCATCATCATCATGTTTTCAGTGGAAGAACTGCATCCCAAAAAAGTTTAAAGATGCAACAAACACATCGCCGTCCATTACATAATATCCTATATATTGACACAGACTTTATATACGTATATGCAAGAAATTGCATGATAAGTCTAACAAGTCCAGCATTTACGATGGGTAAGAAAATAGACGACGACGTAAAAATGCTTGGACAACAACAGGTTCACAGCTAGTTCCTGAAAATCAAGTGCATTTTGCTTTCAAATACAATTATTGCTGCATGGAGCCAAACCTGAGTCAATAAGGTGGAGTCAAGAGGGCTGTGTCTTCATTCCAGTGGTTTTCTGAATTATTACGTTCACTCATACTCCTTTAACAGAAAGAACCGAGAGGTTTTTACTCAGGTTTTTTTTCCTTTTGAAATGAAATTTTTTCATTCTTTCCGACCCACATTTACTCTGATGGGAGAGCCACCACACATGGAAACTTGGAAAACGTAAAGTATGTTGATAAAAAAACGAAGGTGGTGTAGCTGCCTCACCTACAGTACATCTTCTTTTGTTTGAAACACTTCTTGCTAACGAACATAATGAATACAATACTGATTTCTGTTTTTCTTTAAGACTCAAACGATAAAGAAGGAATTTCTTGGCCAAAGGGTGCGCCCGGAGAAACTCTAGGACTTTAGCTCTGCTTGCTGCACTAATTAGAAGGAATATATATTTTGGTTTACATTTTTTACGATTAATTATTCCTTCTACATATGGATAATCTTATAAGCCAAGGTGATAACTTCTCCAGGAAAATTCTGGGGTGGAGTGGTGGACACCTTGACGCTATATGAAGAATACCTTTAGGTGACAAGCTTTTTTAAGGCATTGAAATATTGTATTGTTATCAATATTCTTTATTTTATGAAACGTATAGAATTAAATGTAAGAGCACGTTCAACTATCTGTAAAACTGCCGATGAAATACAATAAAAGTCCCTCTTTTTTCGTCTGATTTGACACACTGATTGAGTGAGCAATGAGCATTGATACGGCACTTTTTATTATTATATGTGAGCCCATAACGACCTGCTGTTAGACCCTAAAAAGTCATAAGGGGGTTCTAAGGAATCTCGTTATATAATGATTCTCTCGCTGTGTGGTGCCCTTTAAATAGAATTA
>JAANSQ010000692.1:0-20043 GCA_036850885.1 Lepidocyrtinus dapeste | reverse complement strand
GTGGCATGGATTTAAAAGCAATACGTTAGCGTAATATGTAACTTAATTTAAATTTACATATATTCATACGCATGCACTACTACCCATACAGCAAAGTCAAAGCCATCATTGTATATTAAGCACTTTGAAAAGATAGGTAGCAAAACTGCTCTGGTCAAGAAAATTAGCTTTAATGTACTTAATATCACCTCGATCATTTCTCAATTATGCTCGAGTGAAACATTAACAAAGGAATATTGTTTTGTCTTTTCAGGTACATACCACTTTCTCCACTTTCCAGGTGAGCTACTGCTGCAGCTCATCTCAGTTAGTCAAGATCTCATTTTGGTACTTGAACTGGGATCTTCAATTTTTGCCGGGATAAAGTTGCTATCAAAAGTTTAAAAGCTGTGAAAAATTCAATACTCATATTATTTAAAACTTTAATTTTTTCAAATGCGGGAAGTTTGCCACAACCTGACATTGAAAGTATGATAGAAGGATTTCCTTCAGGCTTCTAAATACGATCTATTATGTATAAAGCTTTCAAATTATTGCACTATTTTTTTCAATATCTACATACTTACTGACAGTGAAACCATAAGGTTGTGGCGGTTTTTACTTATATCAACACAATAATCTTTTTTCCTCCTCGTAAACTTTTTCATTCTCTTTTTCTTCTTGCTGCAACGTTTTAAATACTGTTCTTTAGTTTCCAATATTTGAACTATGTTAAGTGCCTTAAAACGGCACCGAACAGAAGTCTTTTGTCTGTATGATCCTTCAATTTTATGAGTTTACCTATCCTCATTATAATGTGTTTGTGACAACTGAAAAGCTGACTGAGCTGAGGAGCAACAATAGCTGCATCCTCTTTTTAAGTTTTTTAACGTATTCTTTCGTTATCATTTAAGGCCTATCCTTTGTATTCATATCTTACTGGTTTCGCATACAAATTGCATCACAACACATTCCATACAAACGTACTGCCAGATATCAACCAGTCTAGAGTCTAGTTTCAAATGCTGTAGATTTCCATGCTTTTTTGTGCTTATATTGTTTCGCTTTCTTTGATTTAAATATATGTTAGTGCTACAAATGAATCAAAAATCAAGAAATTGATCCCAAAGAGAAAGTGCGCATCTACATTACATCCTGATTGAATATCTCTATTCATGTCATTCATATTATAAACATTCTAAGTGCTTCTTTCTCAGCGTTTACACTCGCTCTCTATGGTTTTGCAATGCGCATCAAAGACCTGCTATTATTATTTTCTGAACACTTTTAACACTGTCAACCATGCGATTACACATTTTTCAAAAATACTTTCGCTTACGTTACGATACGTTAAAATCATTCTGCAAAGTTTTATTTTTTGCATCCACCCAGCAACGTTTGTTGTTTTCCAAATTAGAAACGCTCTCGCATGATTGAATGCCAGGATGCTGCATATTATCTTGCATCACTGTTCGATTCGTACTTATCGCATATCTGGCTCCAATGTCAATTTGCATCTTTGGTATGTTCTGTTGCATAATGTATTTTTACTACCTTAAAAGTTTCTACACTATGCACATAGAGTATCATTTCAATATTTCTTTAGTTATCAGATTGATAAACGAATGACCTTTTTTGTTTCAAAAGAACTCCCGCAGTTGATAATAAAACTTAAAGTTGTCGCTTCTAAAATAAACCTTTGTTCAATAAATGTGGGCTCCTAGTACTTTTTGCAATAACTAAAAATTATTATTGGACGACCTTGATGTATGTTATTTTATACGTTATTATTACACACTGGGAATGAAACCTTTTTCAAAGAGCCTTGTAAAATGTTGCTGCCATGACTATATTTGTTAAATTATTATTATTGTTATCATTATTATTATTGGTCAACTGTAATTATTATTATTAATTAATTAATTGATCTGTTGATTTTGGTTCTTACCTTGCTTTCTCTCTGTTTGATTTTTTTAGCACTGGCAAGGCCATGCTGGCCATAAACAAAGGGTTGCAGAGGTCAGTATACAAATCTTTTTCAGTTTTATCTTCATTTTGGGTAAAACAACTAATTATTATTTTTAGATCATCACTCTCGTATCTCTGTTGCTCGTTCTCTCATGCGCTCTCCTACACTTTCTCTTAAAACTCTAACCTTGATAACCTTCAACAAAAGCATTCTTTTAAAGAACTTAATTCTTATCTTTATGCAGTCGATAATTTTGCAGATTAAAACTTTTCAAATTTGTCATGTCAATACTCTGCTACGTTGTCTCCTCTGGTTTAATACATATTTTACTCCTTAATCTATCTTTCTATTTATCTCACCGCATACGTTTGTATTGATATTTTAGCTAACTAGTCAGTTTCCAACTGTTGTAAACATCCTCACCATTAAAATTATACAATCTATCATAGCTAATTTTCTTCATTTCGTTACAATTTATCGTTTACGTGAGTAATTGCGCAAGAACTTCGTTGAATACATACATGCGTCACTCGTCCGATTCCGCTTTCCAAAATAGTTTTCATTTCTCTTGGGTCTAGTTGATACACATGAATGCCAAACGTTTCAAAGTACAAGATTGTGATTTAAACGCCGTTGAACGTTTGAACCTGTGCAGTGTGATTGGTTGAATGGGTATATTGTATATTATTGGAGGTAAAAATTGCTTTGCATTAGAAACCACTACAATCACAGACTATGTACCCTTAGCATTGGAGTGAAATTCCAATCTAACCAATGTTAAAATGGGATGCATGGTTAGATTGGAATTTCACTCCAATGCTAAGGGTACATAGTGTAGACGTAACAATTTCTTCAGGGTGATTTTCTAACATTACTTTTGTTACCTACTCTAAATGGAATTCGTTGAAGGTCATTACGAGTTCAACGTGATTAATACCTAATGGTGGATAAGGTGTCTTGTTCATATATACCAAATGAAAATTGACTCTGTTGTAATATAGCCGTTTCTTTTTTCCTTTTATGAAAATTTTAGATACTCTCCACTCGCTGGAGACCTTCTCGCAAACACAGTCATTCCAGGAAACGCAATGAACGGAGCAGGATGGTGTATTTTTGTTTACAATCTGGCTCCAGAAACTGAGGAAAACGTTCTGTGGCAATTGTTTGGACCCTTTGGTGCAGTACAAAGCGTAAAAGTGATTCGAGATTTACAGACAAACAAGTGCAAAGGCTTTGGATTCGTAACCATGACCAATTATGACGAGGCTGTGGTTGCCATCCAATCTTTGAACGGATACACACTTGGCAACCGTGTGTTGCAAGTCTCCTTTAAAACCAACAAAACAAAAACCGCGTGAAACACTTTATCCGAGGAGCGACCCTATTTTTAATAAATGAAATACATTATTCTAGCAACTCACACAAGTCTTTAAAATATATTTCCAAAGAAGTCAACTATTATTTCTAGTCATTCACCAAAACTGTTTGAAATATGGTGAAAAACAAAAATTATCAACCAGTCAACATTTTAAATTACACGAAATATGCAGTTTCACTAATTTCAAAAGAAACCTTTGCATCGAAAATAATGTTTGCGAATAATATGAGTCTGTAACTTGAGAATTACATTCAGTACTTAAACACAAGTTACCAAAATTTGACTTGAATATGTAGATTCAATTTTCCAATGTTTATATACAATTTTTTGGCAAGGACGGATAAATCTTCAGATGATGTGACTGCAGAGGGCAAACAATAACCAGAAATTGTTTTTGAGTTATGTAAGATATAATGTTGCATTTTGCAAACAAGCAAGTGTAGAGGATCGACCCCATTTTTAATTTAAGTGTGTTATATGACGATTGACGAGTAGGTTATGTATTGAACAGTTTTCTCTCTTTGAAAAAGTACTACTTTTATCTCTCATCCACTCTCATCTAAAATTCTTATTGCTAATTCTAATACTTGTATACAGAAATTTTTATGGGGTTTTGTCATCTTCTCGATGCACCCAGGTTATTACGTTCGTTTAAATAAATGATGTTTATAGATGGTCAGGTTGTTTGAATATTTAAAGAACATTATGGCTTACCTTTAGAGTTAAGTGAAAGCAGCGAGGTTACTTTCGTTAGAGCATTTCTTTTAAAATTAAACGAACGTGAAGAGTGCAATGCAGGAAGAAATGCAATTAAAATTAGTTAATATTGAGTGTTTTCATCTTCGACGTTACGTATAATTCTGTATTTTACTACAACGTTAATACTTGTACACAAAACAAAACATTCTTTAAAGTAATTAATCCACGTTGTCTCATCTTGATACACCTTTTCAATTACATATTCACCTTGTTATGTAATTCAATATTCTTGTGGAGAAGCTCCTTTTCGTATGTATTATATGCAAAACTTGTATTAGTTCTGAGGAAAACATACATTCAATTTTATCTGTACTTACTGTTTGTTACATGTATTAACTTGATTACATTGATAGTTTATTCATTCTATGTATTATGACGCTGTTCACAGAGGAAATATTGTATTTTAGGGTTGTGTATTATAAATTATTGTCATTATTAACGTATCAAAGTTATCTGTTTGGAAAATTGTAGCCATTATTCTATAATTACGATTATAATTCTCATAAGATACAATACTATTTACCTCTAGAATATCATGCACGTTCCTTATATATTGATCTTTAAAACGTTTTTCATGTCCTCTCTTCCTCGTTATTCACTATACACATATAAGTTCTTCATATTACTCGCATCAAATTAGTGTGTTGCGTTAGATTAAGTGTCAAAACAATTTCTATCGGTACGTACTTAAATTTTATTTTAGGTTAGCATGCTGACAAACAAACGTATCTATTTTCGTTAGAGGTAGCTCAGTGAATTAATTCTTAGTTCAGCTAAATGAACAAAAACACTAGACTAATACTATAAATTTAGTATTTTGCAAGGTTTTATCTTGGCAGAGTTGTCGAAGCAAACTTGTTTATGCCCGTGTAGCTAGGTAAAACATCCTATAATCGCTTAATCGAACTAACAATAACCACGCACTTGTTTTTCAAGTCAGTTAGGTAGCTGCTAGAATGAATCTCAGAGTGTCATACGTAATTCTTTTTCAACGATTTTTAACGAAGGGAAGTAAAACAAGCATAAGTAAAATTGAAAGTTAGATAAATAAATACATATTTCTATTCTTACGCAATTTTGAACAAAGCATCCATTGATTCCTAGTAACTGATGAGAATGCTCAACTGATTAGCGGAACTGAGCATATAAATAATATTTATCGACAAAAAGATTATACAAGTAAGGAAATGAATTTTATTCTTGTTATGGGTCGATAATAAGAAAAAAAGTTATGACTGTTTAACATGAAGAAGAAAACTTTGAGAGTGAATTCACTAAAATGGGCCTGCAAAAAAATGGAAAAAATTCTTTTCTTAAAAAAGTCATATTAACTTGTATAAAAGTTTGCATTTGATGAAAAATTATAGGTAAATTACCACGAAAAAAGATAAAAAAATATTTATATACATTGTTAGAAAAAAAATCAGGTCTATTACATAGGTACTAACAAAAATAACCTAAAAAGATTTTGCTGAAGAAAACAAGGTTTTATGTGAAAATTGTAACAATGAGATTCAAAATGCAGCTGGAGCATCTCCAGGTACGCACATATTTGCAAGCTTCACTCCAATCTTTTTGAGAAAACAAAATCATTGCTTAAATAATTATATACCTTTTACTTCCTTCATATATTCTGATGCCTGGCCTGAAAATAAAACATTCGTCTTTTTACATTGTACTAATGATTGAGTTCAATTTAGCTGGACTGCATATTACCTTTAATGACTTTGACAAATGCAACTTTTGTTCTCAACCAGAAGCTAGTCAGTTGTCTGCATATTAAAAGCCTAGTCACTGTCATTGTTTTAAGGCAAGTTTTTCAGTACTCATTCCTCGTTAAATCTCATTTGTCTAAACATAGTCTAAAGCTGCACTCGGAGACGAGTTTCTTATCAAATTATTAAAAAAAAATAAAACTACTAACATATCTGCCGCCACAATGATGACTAGATAGCTTAAACTCATGAAGCAGAAAATAGACTGTAGAAGTTTACATTGTATTTGAGGACAGTTGGATGGCCCATATTCAGTAAAGTTTTGGAATCGCAATAAATTAGACAAGTAATTCTTAGTAAGTTTGTGATTAGTTTAAGCCGTTGTTTCATTCCTAAATTCAAGCTCCTCGAAAAATGTTAGAAATTGTGAAAATGCTGAATTTGTTTAGGAACTTATTAGAGTTTAAAAGTTATGCTTGGTTGGGTCACTTGCTATATGTATGGCTACACATTTCTTTGACTCAAGATTTTAAATAATATACGTAATTCTACAAAATTTGGCTAAGTAGGCTGACATTTTGGTCGATAATCGCAAGATTCCACAAAAAATGACAATGTATACGGTGAAAGGAAAATTGGATCTTTTAAAACTTATTACCTAAGTATCTATAAACATTTTTGACTAATTGTGAGTACTTCTGGCTATTTCAGCTAGTCAATTATTCATTGCGTACTGTATCGCATCAATTAATTAGCAGTAGTGTTCTTCTGAATTGATGTTATTGTGAAAACTACTTGGTTTCCTTAATTTAAGTGTAAGGATGTTTTGTGGAGGTTGTGTTTCTAACGCTGAGACAAAATATTCAATGTCCAACTATAATTATGCTGGTTAGAATTACACTAATAATGCTACATGATGTGTTTTAGTCTCCTCAGTTGTTTGTGCATTAGAGGTATGACGCTTGTATTTTAAGACTACTTCTCTCCATTCTCCTCTTTGTTTATCATTATCTGTTATCATTTCTATCTTCCATTACTAAAAACTGATTTTGTTGCCACCATTGTTACATTATAATAACAAACATTGGCTAAGCTCCTTTGGTTTTTCTTTTGTTTTGCTCTTTAATATTTACAAATTAATTACTGATTAATATAAATTAAATTTTTACTGCTATAATTCGTGATTATCCATGATTTATTTTTCATCGTTTTAATGGAAACATCCATTTTTAGGCTTCTTGTTGTTTACTATTCTTTTGTAGTTCCTCAACAAATCTAATGGTGTCCTCAACGCTTAAATGGTAAACTGGCTAGGCGATTGCACTATATCACTGCATTATTTGTAATCATAAGTAACCGCGGTAAAAATATCAACCTGGCGAAGCTTCAGAGTTTCAATTACTATTACATGCTCAGATATTTTACCTCGATTATATTCCCATCTCATGTCTATAGGCGTGAAAACGCAATTAAAGTACAGTTAGCCTTTTTTTGAGCTACTTTCATTCAGGAATCCCTTTTCGTTTTTACAAGCATCAATATTCTTCGTAAGAGAGAATACTTAAAATTGGTCGTGTCACTCTGAACAAATCAATGGAATTTGTTGGACTGTTTGCAGGGAGCTCAATTGTTATTATTGAGGTGTGCTCTTAAAAGACATTTTAGTGTAACGTGTAAAATGAAAATTGCTAAGAAGTTTTATAAAGAGAAATCAAAACTATTTATCATTAATGTAATGGCCAAAAAAATCCTCAATGATCTGACTTTATACGTACCCAGATTGAAACCCGCGAACAATATCTCTCTAGAGAAACAAATTCTTCTTTAACATGTTACGTTGAAATCGTTTACAGTTCTTATACGAAAAAAAAAGTTTTCTGGAGGCTGCGTTTACAAAGTTCTCTATTCTGAGAAACATATCAAGCAACCAGTGAAACAAAAGATTCAACAGAAATTCGAAGTATATTTTCCCCATGAATTGCATAAGATTTTAATTCATCCCGCTTTTTGTTTTCTTCGTCAAGAGTCTTGAAAAAATAAACCTTAATTGATAAACATGCCCTTATAGCAATCGATTCCCTATACTCAAACCTCCAGCATTATTTCCATCAAACGGGGAGGCATGCTCCTTTAAGTATATTGTACTTTACTGTCTAACAAAATAACTTAACCTGATATGGAATAGCTTCGTTGTAGACTTGAAAAGATACATGAATTACGGAGACGGTCTATTTTTATATAGGTAGCGTCCCAACAAAATTTGATATTTACAAAACGGAAGGAAAACGATTGCCGATACAATAACTCAGGAGGTTTTGTTAAATCATTCCTAATCAATACGATAAAAAACTACGATAACCTGATTATACAAAGTTTTATCCACATTTTTGACTTCTGATGACATTGGCGCATTTAAATGTCAATAATGAATACGATCAATTACCTTTGTTTGAGCGCTGTACATATATTTTGGGATTTTTTGAGAGAAGTATGCTAGGGGATGATTTCGGAAGCAGACTTTACTTTCAATCAAGAAATCGGTTAAACTTTCCGTTTCCTAAGCATTTGCGATGTACAGTTTGTCAAGTTTAAAAGCAAATTAGGATTCCTTAAAACAAGAAGACGTTGGAAGGACTGTTTTTCGATTTTAGGAATACAGGTGCCTCTTTGAACAAAAATAGTGAACCATACCTTCAAGAAAATGATAGAAAGAAAATCTGTCACAGGAATAGTAGCGTGAATGAAAAAATTCAAACCTAGTTGAATAATTCAAATAAGCGGTATCGTTTTCATCAAGTCATAAACCAACAAAAGAATCACAAAATGATGTACCGTAAAATCAATTATAGACATCCGAAACGCTCATTACTTGAGAATGATTATTTTTTGCTGGGTTCATGATATCAAAGTGAATGAAATCCATTTGTAATGAATGACTTTTTGAGTTCGAACGAGATACGAATCGTGAGGTTTTGTTTAAGTTTGACTTTCAAGAAACACTGCATAAAATACTCGTTTAAATTTACTGACTGTAGGAAACCTAAGCCATCTTTCAAAATTGCTAGATGTGCGCTTCAAAGGCGGACAAACCAAGTAACATGATTGTTCAACGAAAAACAAGTATCTCCTTATCGCAATAACTTAATATAAGTACATGTACTTAATAGCAACAAATAACTAAAAATACTAACCGTTTTCTCCTTTTATATAACATAAAACTTAGTTGAGGACAGTGTTATCGTTTCTGCAGATAATTAAAGTCAACTACTAGGGTTACTATACAACGTTAATTCACAATACAATGATTATTGAAAAAGCAGGCCTATACAAAAAGTGAGAAGATTAAACAATATTGAAATGAGTAAACGTGATCGTAAATTGCTCTAAGGGCAGTGATTGCGTGGGTGTGACTCATGTGTACGATTTATGTTTTGTTTTTGGGGAAGCTATTTCTGTTCGTCTTTCTTTGCTAACCGGAAGCACAGCAGTAATTTATGTAAAAAAAAAGATGACGAAAAAGTAAAACCATGGAAAAGTAGCGTACAACACAAAGACTTTGAGATATTTGAAAAAGTTGCGTTTAAATTTAATAGGCAGTATTTGTTGATGAAATTTCGTTTCAGAAATCCTACTGTTACTTTTGTTTACATCACAAAACATTTTGTCTGTTTTAGGTTTAAAGTAGGTAGCTTCAGCCGCAATGCTTGGTTCTACTCCAAAAGTGAAGGCTGTCATGTGTACGCTTTGCATTAATTTCCATCGTTAGGCAACTTTCCAAAATGATGCGACGTGATTAGCTAAGGCTTTCTCGGGTAAATGTACGTGACACAGATTTTTCTTGAAATAGGTTCAACTTATTAAGGGTTTGCGCTACATTTACAAAACCATTTTTATGTCTATTACACCTACACCAGTTTTGACAATGAAAAGTCCACGAAAGTAATCAAGTGAAATTAATGAAAAAAAAAACGTTTCGTATTCTTATCACATTCCACATTTTAAAAAATTATACTGTCCGTTTCCTTAGAGATGTTCAGGTTATACTTTGAAAGTTTATAATAGCAAAGTAAAAAAGAGAGATGTGTCTATGCAACTGACGGCACAGTATAACTATAATATATTACTATATTTCATTGATAGGCATTTATTTACAAATAATAGCATAGAATTCTTAAGAGATTTTGATAAAGTAAAGATAAATATGATCAAAAAGAACACGTTAAGAATAATGATAGCGTGGGTGATGTGTATAGTCTATGGGAACTGCTGCTTTGTAATAATTTTAAACAATTTTTCAAAAAACCATTTGCGGAATCTTTCTCTCTTCCTTCATCTATTTGTATTCTATTTAATGCCATTTCAACATTTGCTATTATAGCACATATTATTATATTATTATCATGGTTAACATAAAAATATCAAAAGCTACTCTGAATGGAGTTTACCGTGGAATAAATTAACCTTATGTACATTTACAAAATATAGTTACTTGGCATTGGCATAAAGATATTAATTCTTCAACTAAATTATCCGATAATATAATACGATATGTCAATCCATTTTAAATATTCCTTTACATTGGAGCCATTTGATTTGTGAGTGTTAAATACATACAAGTTTGTACTATGCCGTATTTATGACAAATAAAACAATAAAATAACTCTTGGTTCAGGTTAAAAAATTTCAAAATATTTGAAAGGGAAGAAGATATGAACATTTTGATTTTTTTTTCTCGATTTCCGATAAATCAGCCTTGGCAGCTGATGTAAGGTAATTGTAATATAATATCTGACTACCATAAAATACCGAATCAAAAATTGCATAAGTTGATGCTATAACTCATGTAAAAATATAGATGTCATAGAGGCGCTTTAGAATGAAATTAATAGCACTTCCTCTGCTAAACGAACATGATGCAGGAATGATAATCTTTGCTCCGAAAACATTGAATGTTAAAAAATGCATGTTTTTATTGAAAAACTACGTATTTTTTTAGTTCGCGGAGCAAAAGGAATCGGTGCAACCAAATAGCTAGAGGTGTCTGTCTGTTTCCAAAGTTTTTTTTACAGCACTTTTGTGATACCAATGATGACATAAGGCGGAGATGAAGGCCAAATATGTGAGCGATGAATGTCTTTATTTAAAGACAGAAATATGTAAGCATTTGGCTAGAAAAAGGTTGCCAAATGATCTAATTTTAATCCTTCGCTGAGCAGCGTACTGTAAAATGGCACAGCTCAACTCATCCCGAGGAAAACGCGTACTGTGTCTGATTTCATGACTCATGCTTTTAACACATATGGATTTCAGCAACAAGATTTTGGGGCAAACGAAAAAAGAAATAACAGAATGCAGCATAGAGGATAAATATATTCCCTTTTTAATACAAACCTGATCTTCATCTGCCAATTGATCTTTAAATGTTGCGTATTATAACAAAGATTTCACAAAAAGAAAGTTATTTATGTACGAATGAGCTCAACCCACAAAAAAGCATGACGATAACGATCTTGAAAAATTAACTGTCAAATTTATACAATAAGATGATTCTTAATAGCCTGTCATCTCAGAGAATGTGGTCTCCAGCTCGTTGGTGATGGACTTGAATTTCTCTTGTTCGTTCTTCAGCTCATCTGTAAAAGGAGAAACATTTTAAATGTGCGAGTTCCTTTCGTATTATAATACCAAATTAGGATTTTAGGCGAACCTTCAATCCTGTCGACTTCCTTCAACAGTTTCTGGACAGTTCTTTCAGCAAATTCAGCACGGGCTTCAGCCTAGATCATAAATGGGAATGTATCATCATTGGATATCTAGTTCCACTTTCTTCGGCTTCCGTATTAAAGTTATTAGTTTTTTATGGTTTAACTAATTTCACTAACCGCATACCTTAGCTCCAGGTATGAATAGTGGAGATTAAAGCGGAACTTAATGTGATTTTAATGTGAGAAGCAAATCAGTTTAGTGTTAATTAAAAACCCACTCACTCTAGGTTATATGAGTCCAAAGCATATGTCCTGGTTGTTTCAAATTTCCTTAGTTATATTAATCAAATTATTTTAACTTATTCATCTCTGTTTAAAACGGTTATCAAATCAATAGGTTTAATATTAGTTTATTACATTCGATTAAGATTCTCTTGCTTTAACTAAATGATTTGTTTATACAAAAGAAAGTTTACCTGCTTCAACTTGGCAGTAAGGTTTTTGATTGTAGCTTTAAATTCAATTTCAGTTTGGCGAGCCTGAAAGATAAAACAAGCTCTCATTTATGTAAGTATTCATCAAGTCCATTTATTTTGTTTCTCATTATTTGCTTAAAGCACATAAAAAGAATATTACCTTTTCTTCAGATACTTCCAGGGATTTCAAGTTGTTACCAACGACTTTCAACTCCTCCTCCAACTCTAGGATCTTCCTGAAAATTACAATAAAAGTCGCCGAAAAACATTAAATTACTAACCAAAGTGCAGGTAGAACAAGTTCTGTGAGTTAGTTTATTGGCTAGTACATTTCTCCAGTGTTGGCTCTGTCTTCAGCAATTTCAACTTCTTGCTCAACCATGGCCAGCTTTTGACCCACCTGTAAAGACCAAGTAAAACAAAGATGATACAGAATATGAATTTGTAATTGAATTGAAAAAGAACACATACAAGGACGGTGTAATCACTCTCAATCATAGGTATTTGGGTTTCTGGTCAAAGTTGTAGTGAGGGTAACTCAGTTCATTCACCTCAGATTAACAAGAGGGCGGAACAATGAGACACACTGGAATTAATCATTCCTGGAACAAGATATGAATACGGAACAAACACAGTCTGTAGGTTAGGTACCTACTCACCAAAGGGGCTACAAGATTATGAAACTAGAAAGTTTGTTTAGAAAAAAACATGTCGACACTACTAAAGCCAAGACCAATATGGGCTAAGCATGAGTATTAGGTTTGCAAAACAAGCAAAAATACTGTTGCTCAAATTCGGTATAAAAGAAAACTACCCATTTTTAAATTCAAAGAACCAAATTTCAAAACAAAACGTAAACCTCCGTGCTAGCAAAGCAGTAGGGTTTAAAAAAAACATTAGTGACCTCATCGCATTTTCTGTCAGCTTCTTCTGCAAGAGCGGTGGCTTCCTTGAGCTGGGCTTCCAAGGACTTCATACGCTCCTCATCGGTCGCTGATCGGTTCTCCAATACTTTGCGCATACTAGACCATTGAAAAGCATATTGTGTAAGTATATTAATCTTATATGCGAATTTGTACGTCTTGGGAATGCATACCGCTCAGATTCATCACCAGCATGCTGGACTTGAACGAGCTGATCGGTGGCAGCCTTCAATTTTTCCTCGGTGTTCTCAAATGTCTCTTCCAGTTGTTGAACTTTGCGGCCCAAAGCATTCAGTTCCATCTCGGCCTGGGATAATAATATTCAATAAGTGATTTGAACAGAAAATAGTATTTTGTAGGTAATATAGGTAACGTACAGCTGTAAGAGCCTTCTCTTTGGCCTCTAGGTTTGCATTGACTTTAGTGAGGGTCTCTTGCGCAGTGGCGAATTCCGCCTCGAGCTGAACTAAACGCTTCTTAAGGGCATCGACCTCTTCCTCACCACGCTGGACACGAGAGGAAGCATCCCTAGCCACCTGTTCCATAGTATCTGCCTTGTCCTGCGCATTGTCCTTCTCCACTTTCATCGCCTGCATCTTCTTCTTAATGGCCTCCATCTTGACTCTTTTGTGTGGGTTATGGGCCCCTCACCGACTAATAAAACTAGCGTTAAACAAGTCGCTTTTTAATTAATTTATTATGTCACTCAATCTTTAGCCTAAATCACAAATTAAATCTTTATCATTATCATATCATTGCTGGCAAGGAATGCCGAAATTCGTTAATTCATAATTCCTACGTCCTTTTTTGTTCGGTATACTTTGTTTGTAGTTGTTTAAAAAAGAAGGTAATTGCCCACAATGCATTTCGATTTTGCGTATCGACCTAAATACCTAGATAATTATTTATGTTACCAAAATTTAGTCTTGTTAATGTGTCTACGTTTTCCCTTGAAGCACAGAATGTAGCTTAAAAACCGGATACAAGCAAAACTTTGTTACATCCGTGCATGTAAAAAACTCTGTGTACGCTGCATTTCCTCGATAAACTCTATTCACCCCATAAGCTAAAAATCCGAGCTAATAATTTATCAATCCCATATTTCCTCGTTCCAATACTGATATAGTTTTGATCAAAAAGTTTTAGGTTGACTCAACGGGTCAAAAATCATATTTACACGCAAATTCACTTGAAAACTTGTATAAAATAAGACGGTGCCGAGTTTCACAAATAATTTTATCGATGAGGAGTTGCCAAAGAATTTGCATCATGTGAAACCAAAGGAGGCCATTTTTTGGAGTATAAACATTTTGTGAAACATAATATCTCACTGATTTGATAATTTAAGTAGCAAAAATTTTCCAGCTAGAGATGTTTTCAACCGGTATTTTATTTTTAATTATGAATGATTCAAGGGAGGATCACGGAAGGTTGGCGTAGCGATGATGTTAGGTTTATGTAAAAGTATATAAACAGCTCAAAGATTTTTTTTCAGCCAGACATTAAACAAATGTAGCCACCTGGACAAGCTTGGAACGAATTGTTCCACGTGCATGTATTATAATATTTTTTAACACATTGAAATCATAAAAGATAGTCAGGTTAGTGGTTTTTAATTTTATGTATCGTAAAAACCCCCTCATTTACCCTTGAGATACTGTACACTGACTCACATAAACTTTTTATGCTAATTAATAACCTCCACACGCACAAAGTATAAAATTCCTACATAAAAATGGTTTTAATTAATTTTTACAAAAATTCTGTATTCACCTGAAAAAGAGAAAAATGGAAACGGGCAGATGAAAAGCTGGAGAAAACAAGGCAAGAATGATCTTCTAGCCAAAAGATCAGAACTGAAATGCTGCTTTTTAAAATAAACTTGTGTGTTAGCCAAAACTGAAAGCAAATGTGTATGTGCGGAGGGTCATTAGTTTCGTGAATCTTCTTGGTAAGACAAAAGGAAACTTATTCTTTTATAATCTGCGAGTTATATTTAGATCGAGCCCAGAAATAAACTCAGGAAAAGAGGAACACAGTCTTGTTGCACTTGCGAGTTTCCTGTTTCCTCACTTTCACGATAGTCGCGTTTTTTCGTACAATGCGATTTGCAATTTGGAAAATGAAGAAGAAATAAGAGATGGGACAAGCAAAGTAATTTGAGCTAATGATATACTACTGCTACTGTCGTTTTGGTACATTTTACATCATGCTATCCCACAAAGACGACATGATCATATACTCATAGACACATCTTTTGTTCTGCAATGTTCACACCGTTTTATATGCATAAATGCGTGTTTCATAATCCTCACGCCTGGACTCGCAACCAGATATTACTAATACTTTCGCTATGAAGACTTTGATCTATCTGAATATTGGTTTTTCGAATCTGCATATTGTTAAAATAATTGTGTCATCATCGCTATCATTTTCATTCAGATGTGGTTTCTAACTAAACATAAATGTTAGAATCTAATACGCTTAAAAGAAAAATGCGTTGCTGAACCGAATTAAGTTAAAGAAGATCTCGCCATTGACTCTCACCAATCTAACTAGTGAATTTCCATTAACCAGGCCTCCTTCCTGCATTCCACATTCACATTGGTTTGTCTGGGGGAGGAATTTTTGAAACACTGAAATCTCTTACACTTATTGTGTATTTGAGTATATTTGCATTCCTGGCTGTATTTTTGTACTACCATCCCGAAAAATAAGTCGAGAAGAGACGAAGCTTAGGGAAGATTCAATTTGTCGCTTGTCGTAGGAACCTGTAAACTACTTATCATAATTAATAACGGTAAACAGCTGGTTTTATGTGGAATGGCGACATGAATCTCAAATTTATGTACTTTTAAAAGTGTACGTCGTATATCATTCGTGCCACGGAGCATCAAAGAAAATGTTGCTCATACAACATGAGGCAGGCGTTACCATATCACGAATGGGTGCTTCTTCCGAGTGGTGTCGGGATGGAAGACACCCCATTTGCCTAATATTTATTTGACATGTTTTTTCTCAAACCGTCTGGGAAGAAGTGCCTTTTCTTTAAAGATTTACCTGCCTGAATATCCATGGAATTCGCGGAAGAGCAAAATGCAATCATGTACATGATTAACGATACGTATATTTAAATCAACGCATATCCTTAACGTTCAACCGAGAGTCTTTTATTTTCATTATGGAGCTGGTTACATTTTATTGTCCTAAAATGTATTATACACTCGAGTATGACTGGAAGTAAAACAATATTTGCACTTGAATACGATTTTTTTTGGATTTTCGACTCCTAACAAACGTTAAGAATTGTGATAGCTGATGTTACGAATTTTTCGCTTTTCTTAAACAGACCTTCCACTATCCATATTTTTTTGACGAAAAATTTTCACACGTCACTTGTATTGGTAGTTATTCTTGTTCCATACTCAAGTTAATACCAGACGTAGGAGCCAAAACACTTATTTCGCAAAAACAAGTCCATGTGGTTTTGAAAATGTGGGGGCAGGGAAATATCTTTCTTAAAAGTCTTGACTTCATCCTCAAGCTAGCTTGTTCAGGGTCGGTGGTTACCAAATTCTTAAAGAGAGTTTCTGTAATTACTACTGCTCCGGTAATATGCGTCGCCATAAGATTTACCAAGCTCCAATGTTGATGATTGCTGCTCTATTTCTTTTACCGATTTTCGCATAAGAAGTCAGACGGCAACGTTGCTGTGATCTTTTTTTTTACATTAGCTTACATCCTAATAGAGTGATAGAGTGCAAGATGCCTCTTGGTGAGTGCAACACTTGGCATCTACTTGGGATGAATCATTCGTGTTCATTCACATACTAGAAAACGCCATTTAGAACAGAAAAACTAGGCTAACTGAACGTTTAATCTGGAAGTTATGGATCCGGCTATTTTGCAAAGTTAAAGAGGAACAAAACTCACGTTATCTGGTATGCTCCAAAAAGTAAATGAAAATCTTTAAGTAAAAGTGATGGGTAATTTAGGAGTAGGGGCAAAAAAGTTTAAAAATTATAATCTCTTGGAATTTTATTTGGTCTCCTCTATTTAGTTGGTCAGGAAAGGATTAATATGGGTTGCGCAATAAGTCTGCATATAAATTCACCTCTTGTTCAAAAATACAAATGTGAATGTCTGAAGGAGTTGAGTTTACATCATTATCCTAGTCTGAATTTAAATTAATAATAACTAAAGGATATCACAGGACTTTCTCATTCATCAGTTCGTACAATCTGTTATGTCATTTTACAAAATTAAACTCATGAAAAGTATGCCCATTTTAAACCATGCCCACTTTTTAGATGCTAGATTAAAACGAGTTAATAAACCGTCTACACAAGCAAAATTATCAAGAATTAATGGAAAATTTTTGTATTTCTGGTTTTCATTTCACTCATATCTGGTTTAAGGTGGGCGGGGTTTGTTCGCCGATATCACTAATTTTTATGCAGATTATGAGCTTGATTCCCAAGAAGAAGTGAGCCAAGCAAAACCCACCATACAAATGTCCTTTCTAGGAAACTAGTACAAGAAATGTCTCGTGAATGTAGGAATCATCTTAAATTAAATTGTCTGTGCAAAACGCATTCAACGGCTACTTTATCGGTAGGGTTACTTCTTGCGAACCATGTAGAAAAGAATGACTTCGCCTCTACTAAGCACCATAAAAACGCATCTTGTATACACTTTAGATGTTTTAAATGAATAGTTGCTCGTTGTCGGAAAGTTTGTTTTGAACTCGCACAATAGAATAATTACATCGCGGGTGGAATTATCTTCTAGACTACACGTATGTACATACATAATGCACTATGTGAAATCTCCTATTGTCTGTTATTTCCGGGCTCGATCTAAATATAACCTAGAAAAATAGATTATAAGGAAAAGGAATGACTGTTGTCTAGATGATTCAGCAGTCAAAGTAACGATGACTCCTTCCGCGTACATTTTTCTTAAATCCTTTTTTGTTTTTATCAAGTCTCTTGTCTGCATACATTGCTTATCTGTTCGTTAGCACAGCAGTCTCTTCCCGCAGGTTTTGATTGCACTTGAGTTTCATCACTTTCAGCCACTTCAGTTGATGGATAAAGAGTGTTTTATCGGAAATTGAAATGTTCAGTGACAGTGAATAGTGACTTGTGTATTCTAGCTTCTGGACAAGTTCTTGAAAGTGCGTGCCAAAAAATACCTACAAGAATAAACTGAAATGAATTTTTGAAAGTTACCGTTATAATAGACATCAATTATTCGTTTTACGTTTTGGTTTGTGTCTCACAATACAAGCTTAGACACGCCAGTATTGGAGTGTTAGTAGGAGTCTTATAAAACTACTTACCAACCTTAATATTAAAGAACAAAGGTAAAAGAAATATTATATCATTGATCTAAAAAGATTCATTCAAAAATTAGCATTGTAAATTATTGGACGCAGGAAAAGGTAACCGTTCCTTAAAATGGAGGCCATTAAGAAGTCCATGCTTCAAATGAAAAAAGAGAAAGAAAAGGCATCAGACAAAGCCGATGCTCAGGAGAAGTTATTTAAGGAAGCCAGTATTAGAGTTCAGAAAGGCGAAGAAGAGGTTGCAGAGTTAGAGAAGCGTTTGAACCAGCTAGAAACAGAATACGCTGCCTGTCAAGAATCTCTGGATAAGGCTAATGAAGATCTGGATGCGAAAGATAGAGCCCTTAGTAATGTAATTTTACCCAATAAAATTTACTGGGTTACACGCCACCTTACGTTTTTTCCTGTGACATGATACCACTAACAGTTTGTTTTATTTTAGTCTGAACAACTCAGGTTCAAGTTATCCATGAAGCTTAATGAGCTGGACGACCAATTTGAAAACACGGAAAACAAATTAAAAGCAACGAATGATCAGCTTGCGAACGTTCAAAGAGACGGAGATGAAGCCACAAGGTGAATAGCCTTGCTTTAATGTATATGAATGAAATTTTGTGTCTCCAGTGACAGATCTTATTTTTTAATAAATGAAATAAATTTTAGGATCTGTAAAGTTTTGCAAAACCGGGCTAAGCTTGATGGACAAAGATTGAAGGAATTAGAAAAGGAGCTGAAGGATGTTACCACCCACGCTGAAGAATCGGATAAGAAGATCGAAGAGGTTTGAAACCGTACATGCACTTTTGATCTCAACCTAAATTATTCTAACCACCCTGAAGAATATCAAACACTATGAAATAATCCCATATTCATGAAGTGTCCATTGTATGTACCTTGCAAAAAAATTGCTAAGACAAGTTTATTGACGTGAAATGCCTTATTGTGTCATTGTTTCAGATTTCCCAATGTTACGCATCGATACAATGTATTGTTCACCTTGTTTTGTGGAAGTGTAACTAGTTACAAGAAAAGATCTTTTCTTCTATCTCAGAACCCTTTATCCGTGAGTTTCTGGAAACCTTGTCATTTGTATGTCAGCTTGATAGCTGAATATACTTCTATGGAGAGAATTATAACTGGAAAAGCTTACTTTTTTAGACTTGCCAAAACATGGCGATGGTGGAAGAGCAAATTGAATTTACAGTATCTTTTGGGGAATGAAATTATAGATTTAATGAATTTTAATTTGTAAATACTAGAGGACAGAGATAAAGATAATTTTTCTTTCCAGGAAAACTTTACAGTTGGAGGAAGAAGTGCAGGTTGTGGGGAACAATTTGAAGTCTCTGGAAGTATCACAGGAAATGGTTGGGCTAATGTTATCCTTTATATTAGATAAAAGAAAGCATTTTTATTTATTTGTATAAATTTATTGTAGTTCCGACTTGCTGAAATTGAGTTTAAGGAGACCATTAAAAACTTGAGTCAGCAGTTAAAACAGGTAAACTTTATTTGAAAAAATGTTGTGACCTATAAGTTTACAAGATTTGATTGGAAAACGTAGGCCGAAGCGCGTGCCGTCTTTGCTGAAAAAACAGTCCAAAAGTTAATGAGGGACGTGGATCGACTTGAGGGTATTTCAAATATATTATATATTTTTATCTTTTCAATGTATAATCATCCCAAGGGTTCAATCAGTGTATTAATTTCTTTCAATTAACTCTCTTTCTTTTTAGATGACCTACGAACGGAGCATGAAAAACTGACATCAATTTCGATTGAAATGGAG
>JAANSQ010000691.1:0-20065 GCA_036850885.1 Lepidocyrtinus dapeste | reverse complement strand
ACACTAGATAATTGTTTCATGCTCAATAGATTATCATTTTAATCCAGACATTCAAATCGGCTGCTTTTTGCTAGGCTCTTGTAATCTTGTCACGTGAAAAAATCATAACATTTACACATATTTTGCATTAGGATTAGATTTTCCAGGTTTAATGCATAATCTGGCCAAGAGTGCCAACGACTTTTATAGACTTCCTGAAAAAATATACTGACGTCGTTTATGATGCATTAAAATTTAGTTTTCGGAAGGTTTCCTGATCTCTAAAGAAAACAAAGTTTCTTCATGGAAGTTTTCTAAAATGAGTTCACCCTCGAGTTCACCTTAAAAAATTTATGAAATGTAATGCTTTAACGTTTCATATCTTGGCCTGGAGATGATATTGAAAACATTCTTCCAACATTTGCCCGCAGATGTTTTTCAAGATTTTATTTTTACCGTCAAGTAAATGTTTGAGCTTCCAGAAGAATCAAGTCTAGATAAATCTGCTCCCTGTCATTTACGATATGAAGCCGTATTATCATGAATATGAATTAATTGTGAATAGCATTTTTCTGATCTAACTTTAGCAAAGTGGGCTTGGGCCTCTTGCATGAAGCATGACAGTTCTTAGTAAAAGGCTTGGCTGTTTAATGGAATCTAACTGGTTCAATCAACATTTCCGGAGAAAATCAGATTATTATAGCCTCCCATCTGAATTCTCTCGTTACCCAAGATAGCATCTCAAATGACCCATAATGAATTTAATGAATACCAAGGAATAAATGTAATTAGATTGGATGCACCGATTTATGAAAAGCATCGTTACGACTCGTTTTACGAGTGAATTATTAGTTAAAATTATATGCATTTTGCGATTTCCAGTTCATTTTTCTTATCATAATTGGGCGTGTAAGATGTTATTCAAATACTGTCCAAAATTACTCAATCCGTTTCTTTGTATGTTTCATTATAGATAACGGATTTGACGATGATCCGATCAAAGAAGATTGCTACTGTGAATGACATTTGCGACTCGATGAAAATGCAACTGTTGGTCTTGGTAGAATGGGCCAAGTACATTCCTACATTTTGTGATCTACGTTTAGATGATCAAGTAAGAAAGACTCAGTTCATGGAATCTTACACAGAGGCAAGTTTAATTAAATGTAATCAATATCTCTATTCTTTTCAATAGGTTGCTTTGCTTAGGGCACACGCGGGGGAACATTTGTTACTTGGGGTGGCCAGAAGGTCATTGCATTTAAAGGATGTTCTGCTCTTAGGCAATGATTTCATCCTTCCGAGACAAGCTGCCGGTAAGCAAAGCTCTACAAAAATACTCTTAATACTTTTTTGGGAAGGGCTTCAATTTCAATTACAACTTACAATATAGTCGGATTGACGATAGCAAAATAGATTATATTCAGTATAATCTTGATCAAGAAAGAAATCTTATCAGTTCAAAGATAAATGATTTAAAAGCAAAGACTATTGCGCAATTTGAAATTGAAGCTTTCCTAAGTTATCTGCATATCTTCTGCTCATCACATCCCTTTCCCATCAAGTATGTTTTTAACGGGTTAAGTTGACATGAAATGGATAACTTGAATTTATTTTGATTTTGAATTCTAGATGTGAGTCGTGTCAGTTGCCGAATCATTGACGAACTTGTAAAGCCCTTTAGAGATATCAACATTGATGATACTGAATTCGCCTGTTTAAAGGCTATCGTCTTCTTTGATCCAAGTAAGTTTTGGGATAAGAGTGGAATAATCTTATGCTCCGTAATAAATCTTTGCCTTGTACAATTAATATGCTTTAAATGCATGGATGCAATCTAGATCTAAGCAGAATTTATTGGTTCCAAATGCCACCGTAAGAAGCAGTGGTAATGGTGTAATGGAACTTTTCCATAATAAATGGGGAAATTATATGTAAATTAAATTGCTTTGAATACACTAGGATATGCGTACGTGATTAGTAATTAGTAGTCTCGACTGCAATCACTTAAAAGCTTTTAATCAACCTACCATTTATGGAATAAAAAATTATTTAATCGTGTGTTTTCCTGATTTTAGATGCCAGAGGTCTTAGTGAGCCACATCGTATAAAAGCTCTCAGATATCAAGTACAACTCCTTCTCGAAGACTATATCAGTGACCGTCAATATGACTCCAGGGGAAGATTCGGAGAACTCCTTTTAGTCTTGCCAGCCCTTCAATCTATTAGTTGGCAGATGATTGAGCAAATACAGTTTGCCAAGTTGTTCGGTATGGCTCGTATTGACAATCTTCTACAGGAGATGCTTCTCGGAGGTGCGTATAATCACTCTAGTTTAAGAACATTTTATTAATATCATTTAATCCTGATTAGTTTAATTTATGATCATGTCGGTATGTGATAGGGGCAGAAGGGAATGCAAATGGGGCTCCTGGAGGCAACGACCCAGCATTAGGAGGGACATCTGATGTGACCCAAGGAACTGAACAGTCTCAAGGTCTTACTCCTTCTACCGCTCCACCTTCAAACTCTGGTCTCATGGCTTTATCGGATGAGGATTCCGTAGAGCCTACAACTCACGGCTTAGTAGATCCCAATAACGGCTCACATTCCATGCCAATGGGGTTTAAACTAGAGCCTTTAATTGATTCCGACCAAAGATACGCATAAAATATTAGGAAATTATAGGTGCGATATAGTTTTTAAAATTATAAAACCTGAGTTAATACTTTCAAAGTGTTTTGACGCTTCCAGTGTACATTTTAATTGCTTGCCATGCAATTTTATGAGCTTTTTAGAGGACCTACATTTTTATAGTAGTCTATAAAATAAAAATATTTAATATATTAAATAATTGCTTAGTTAAAGTTGTGCTCTACCAGATATTTGTTTTTTAGCCAGTTTTTTCCAAAGTAATAGACATATCAGAACAGTAAATCATTTATTTAGTAGCAGTGTACATATTTATTTAATAGATGATAAAAAATGGCTAGTCTGCCGTTCTCGACTGCTTACACACCAAATATAACTTGTATATTTCATGTAATTAAGTAGAGAAATTATACGAAGGATGTGATTTCTATAAATGTTTATACTCATTTATAAATCCTTAATGGAAATGGGACATGTCTTTTAGTGAAAATTGAGAAACCTGTTCTGGCCAAGTTTGACCTGCATTTAATAAAAATTTCATGTGAGATATGAAAGAAGCCCTAGTGTGATAACCTAGTAAATTTTGTGTGATGAGCTGAGCTAATTCAATAGATACTGAGAATTAATTCGATTTATAATTAAGAGAAAAATCGCTAGTTAAATCTGCAATGGATGATTATAAAACAGAGAAATAATATTTTTGGTGGATCAAATCGCCCCGTGTATTTTCAATCAACAGTTGTATTTTGTGATATTAATGGTTCAATTTATGAAAAATGTTCTTTAAACGAGGGGTAGTTTCAAAGTTTAAGGAACTTCGCTATAATCTCAGTTTTTTGATTCTCCACATTCAACTTTTTGTCAAGAAAAAATTATTTAAATTGTTCAAATGTAAACGTTTAATTTGGCAGCTAAGTTAGCTTTCCTGTATTCTCTTGCAAGCATTCTATCTCAACAGAATTAACGTTTTCCTTAAAAAAAAGTGTTAAAAAAGTTCAAAAATAAGCTCACTGTTATATCCTGAATTTTTTAAATTAATTATATAATTTATAGAGCCTCTATGAGTGCTGTATCTTTGGAACCAAAAAGTATGCTAGGAAAATACTTGCAACTCAAGGCATTTTTGATGAGATTATTTTGCTGGGATTGCATAATATTTTTCATTTACAATTTTTATCTAAATGTGCTCAGTCTAATATAGAGTTAATAAATCAGTTTGTAATTTCCAATTAAATTACCTATTAGCATGTACTTAAGTAATTAAGTGTGTCAAGATTTTCAGACGTGTAAATATGTAGTGTTATCTAGCTAAGTAGGACTGATAAGTAATTTATGATTATTCACAAAATTTTATTTTCATTTGACATTGAGAGTATATTGTAACGCTGAAAATAAACTGACTTTTTTTATAAAATTCCCTTGTGGCTTGTCAACTTTCTTCTTTGATTTCTGTATAAATATATTAATTGTCAGAAAGAAGTTCAGTAGACTTTATCAATTCATAAGCTCAAATAGATATGATAAGTTTATTAGTTTTTTGTTGAGAAGGAGAAAGCATTCATGAATAAAGCGTAAACAAATGACTGAACACAATAAATTATTATCACAATGTTATCATTGTCATTATCCTTTAAATAAAATATCAAAAGAATACATTATCTAACCTAAAGGCTCTAATTGGGGTAATCCAAAACAGTTGATATTGATGTGGTATTTTAAGTTTTGGCCCTTTATCGATATTTTCATTAGGATATCCAGATTAAATCTAGATCGGTTGGTATGTTTTGGTGAAGAAGAAGAGGAGATAGTGTTAATACCTCAGAATCTGGAGACTAGTTTCCATAGTGCCTTTCTAAAAGAAAGCTTGTAATACTTGGAAACCTCCCAAACAGAGCACCGTTCCTTATGGAACACATTTCGAAAAGATCTGTTGGAAAGTATTGGACAAGAGGGAGTACACACATGGCAGCGAAAATATGCCCGGTAATGGTAGTTCCTTGGCATGCTTGCTGGAAAACAGATGGTTTCCTGGAACTAGATATTAGTAGTTCAAGTGCTCATGACAAGCTCTGAGGACTTTTGAAGTCGGAAGTGAGTTTAAGAATTTAAAGTGTGTTTTAGATGATCAGAGATTTGGTGGTCTTCAAATTTCGAACTAGTAAATTAAATTCCAACGTTCAACAAAGCACATCCCAGAAACTTTCAAACCGACACTTTTATCTTCATTCGTAATTAAGTGAGTAAAAATACCAGAAACCTATTTGTGGCTTTGTTAAAACCAGGCAACTTTTAGATTCGTGATGCTCAGCCCAGTGCCCCAGTCTAATGTACAAAAGCTCTTGATATTTTCTGTAAAAGGTCATGGCTTACTTAATAATCCTGACCATGAGGGATCTCTATAGGCTTAAAGGACCCTTCTTCTTGACAATTTAACACGAGATGAGATCATCAATAGGAAAAAAACAATCTAGTAAAACTGATGAAACAGGAAAGGCTTGTTTTGAATGTTTTGTTAAAGAAAAAGGTAATGTGAAAGGTTTCCCTGGAGTTATTTGAGTCTAGGGGAGAAGACGAAGTACCGTAAGCTTCTTTTGGTTGTACAATGTGCATCTTCTCACAGGCCAATAGTTGTTTTCAAGTTGAGGTGTGCACAGGTGTAAATAGGGTGCAGAATGTAGTTCACCTAATCAGGAAGTAGGAAGTGTAAGGTCAGGGCTTTAAGTATGTCTTTGTGTTTTCCACGGTTAGGAAGCCCGGAAATCCTAAAACGTACTTGAACTTTTCCAGGAAGCATTTTACTCTGACATAAAGGTACACCTTTTAATTAAATTCAAATTGTTTAGTTATAAAATAGTTTTTAAACTATAAAAAATTTGATAATTATTCCATGTTTGCCCTCCCTGAAGATATTTAAAAAGCCACACGGCTTTAATGAATACACAAGGACATTAAAAGGAAAAAAATTGATTTTTCCTGGATTTTTTTATTCTTAAGTTCGAATAGTATCTAGCATGTGCATAGAGTGAAGAAACGGTGAACAATGGAATTGTGGGTGACTATTATTCAGAATTATTTTCCAAATAAAAAATGTCACGCTCCATGATTCACAATTCACATCTCATGTCCTTTCTTTTGAAGGATTCATAGTCTCATGGAAAAATCGTATACACCGTATGGAAAAGATGATAAAAGGTGTGATTAATATTCTCATAATTTTTAAAATAAAGCTAGGCTAGGTCCAACTATTTATGACAAGGCATAATGTGCAGTTTGCCGTATGTGACAATGACAATAGCTGCATCTGAACTGAACAAAGATTCTTGCAAAAGTATGCTTAGAACTGACTTACATCTCTCGCATCTCATGATTCTCATGTGATGTACAAATATAGTCACTTTGGCAAAAAAAATCGTCTGATGTTATCTAACCAAAGTTGCACGCGGTCAGACACGAGCATTTCTCAAATCTCAACTTTAAAATAACTTCACATGGCCACTTTAATGTCGATGCATCGCAAAGGAAAAAATAGAAAAAAAATTAGACTTTGCAGACCAATGCTGAAAGTATCACGAGCATCAAGACCTAATTTTTTAGAGGACAAAAGAAGGCTCAAAATGGACACAATATAGAAACCTTACATAACACAGGATAGTCTCAACCCTTTCAAATTAAATAACAAAAAATTGTCTTGTAGTGTCTCTTTAAAGAGGTAAATTACAATCGCATGACTTGGAATTAATTAATATGAACTATTTTTTCTAAAAAATCATTAATGCGTGCAATGATAAACATCCGGGACTTTTAGATTTAAAAAATTCTGCATGCAATTTTTAATTGGTACCCTATAACTCAAGTAGTTCTTAAAACCACGGCTCATTTCAAATGCAAAGAATGATTCGAAAGATGGAACTTCATAAATATTTCAAATGTAATACCGAGTTGCGTATTCATGTCTTCGTCTCCTTAATAAAATGTGACTGAGCATCAATGCAAAACCTTACATTTTTACAAGAATAACAAAGACTATTGGCTAAACTATCTCAATCGTGTATTCCATCCAATGTAGTCTATTTCGTACAAAGTCCTTTTGTTTCTTTTTCACTTGGGATTTTTGAAGCAACCCAACTTTAGGTGATCATCATATCCCTCGTTATTGTAAAAAATGTAGAATGTAGACAGAGCAAACACACAAAAGCACATAAACACTCTTATTTAAAGCAAGCATGTTTTGGAATCCACTGAGAGCAAAGAGCCTAGCATCATGTATTATTTGCCAGCATAATCATGATATTCATGATACAATCCCTTCTGCCAAGATTCCATACGAAATACAAAGTAGCAGAGCTCGAACGTTTGCTCTGTTTGCGTAAAGTTATCTTAGAACGCTTCACCCTCGCTCGCCAGTAATTTCATGGAGAGTGAAGTGTTCACAACGAAAACATGTGAATATTCAATGTTCCTCGTTCATCATTTATTTAAGTAGTTTCTTCTTCACCGAGGGTATTTTACGTTTCCAGCCGTATAACATTCTACCTAGAAATTGTTTTTCGATCGTAAGGGAAAAACAAATTAATTATTAAACTTGCGTAATATCCTGAGCTGGTTTTAATAGGAGGTTTGGGGACTTGCTTCATAACGAAAAAATCCATTTGTGTCAAAATGAAAATGCTTCAGTGAAATGTGTGGGTTTATGTAGTTCAAGTGCTTCGTTTAAGTGGCTCTTGTGTAGGAAGCGTAGTCTATTTATAGCTGTAAAAGTGACTCATGTACTCCAGGAGGAAGTAGAGAATACATCATGGATCCAGAATTGTTATCTTTGGATAGGGTTCCCCTTCCAAGTCTCAAAGTGTACACGTTCATCAGCCTACTCGCTGCATCCTCCTCCATTTACTACATTTGGACAGAGTCTGACACTGCATTTAAGGAGATCGCTGAGCGTAGCGGTACCAGCTATTGTAGCCTTGGAAACAATGACAATTTAAATATACTCATAGACAAAGCTACGGTTTTTAGTAAAGTGAACATCGCAACTGAGGATTTGACTGAAGGCTTGATTAGAACGAGTGCAAGTAATTTAAAAGAGATTAGTCTAGACAATGAAAATGACCATCGTGAGCCGGTCATCGAAGCCATCGAACAAATTCAAGCTGAAGGTGGATTAGAAACGCTAGCGAAGTATTTTAATCGAGATTACTGGTGGTCTGTATCTGTCGTAGAGAATTATACGCATTCTCTACAGAGGAATGGGACTGAGTCCGATTGCATCAATGAAGGGATACAGGAGCTCACGTGGCAGCTACTCCATTGGGCTAGCCAGCAGCCTCATTGTGTTTGGGTATTTCATTTTTCTTGTCCACCTTCAAAAATTTTTTTATAACGATGATGATAACGATCGCTCTTTACTTTGCAATTAGAGCTTCTATAAATACAAATGTAGTATGGCTTGTATATCAGATATGGTGAAGCACGTTACCTCACTAAAATTTTTCATGGATTTCGAGTTTACAGTCCTTTACTCTTTTTTCACACTTCCTGCTTTTGCCGTATCATCATTTTCGCTTCATCCTTTTTTCTCTGCAACCTCCCATAGCCCTACGTAGTCTAAACTTCAATTTGACATAAAGTTTCAAAGCCTTTTGGCGTAACGGAAGAGTCTTAATGGAGGAAATGGAGGGAATTCTTTTATTCGCCTAACAAACTCTATAATTTAGGGAAGAACTTTAAAAAATAAAAGTATATTCTTGCGAAGCATCCACCACCACTCGAAAATTAATGGCCTTAAGTCCCTCTCCCGATACTCGAGATAAACCGAGCATTTCGTGCCTAGTAAAACGGAAGGAATTCATGTAAACGGTTCACGTCTCATGTGAACTACGCACTTAAGACAGATGTGCCAAAATCATGGTAGTTTTGTACTCAATAGGGGTAATATGCAGTTTACTTGGAAAATATCGCGTGCTCGACTTTTGTTCGTGATGGGAATTTCTTTTTTTGAACAATAAGCTCTTTCATACATCATTGATGATGTTGTTACATCATGGCGAATAAACTCTAAGTCATTGTTCGTATTGAGAGAGACTCTTTGTCAGTACATACTCGAGTTGAGAACTTTCTACTGATACTTTCCTCAGGCTCGTATCACATTCACTACGGAATAATAAATGAGCCATACTAAACCAGGTGACAATGAAGGGTCCCATTTTCCACAATGAATTTTGTCATTAGCTTAAATGATTAAAGTTCTTTCAAGCTCATTTTGTTTTGAAGCTGCTGATTTATGAGGCTTCAACATTTCGTGAAATGAATTTCCCTGTCATTTCAGTTCTCTTTCTTTGTAACTGTTTCTATTGAGCACATGCTTAAAATGGCTTGAGGAGCCCATTTTAATATTATTAATCCTAAAATCTAAAGTAAAACGAAACAATATTTCAAATTTTAATTGAAGAAATAATTAAGTAGGTGAGCGTGCAAATGGTGTAGGGAAGCGTTTCGGGACATTAACATACTCTTAATGACGGGAAAGGGAGGAATGAATGTAACGTTTAACGGTTTAAGTCAAAATGACGGTAAAAAATTCAACTTACATTTAGAAATGTAGGCAATCTAATCTATCACCGGTGGAATAATGATATACAGCGTTAATCAAAAGTTGTTAAGTAAAAAGTAGCTGAAACTGTCTCTTCGAAGCATCCTTTAAAACAATCCATTTTAGGATGACGGCGTATGCAAATGTAACTGAGTAAATACTAAATACAAAGTTCACAATACCATATTTACTCTAAATATAGCCGGGTAACTGAGGTAAAATTTGAAATTATAGCCTTACAATTACTTTTACAATATAACCAATAATATTACAAAACTGGTTTTCAGTCTCCCTCCACGTATAACCAGTTAAAAGAGACGGATTTTCAATTATAACCCGTGCTACATTTAGAGAAAATACGTAATCTGTATTTTGTTTAGAGAATGCAACATTATCCAATTGCTCCAAGGTTTATGTATCAGGTACTTTTTCTCATTCTTATTTGAATATAACTAGATTTTGAAACATGACAATCATGACATGACTTAATCTGAAAATATTAAAAGTATTCATGTATTATTAACAACAACTCGAGTACTTGCTTTTTGCCCTAATACCCAGCATTAGCTTTAGAAATTAGAAAGGTACAATTTTCAAATACGCATAAATATTTGATCAAGAATTGTCAGTGGGATCTTATAACTCGATTGTATTTAATCCAATCAACCAGAGCCAATTCTCATCCAAGTATACTTTCTGACCTAAATGTAAGTTTACGACAAAGCGTTCAATTCTGCAATAGGTTCGTGATGTCTGATGTGACAAAGAAGGATAGCATGATGATGATTACTATCATCAAAATAGGTAGCGTAAACTCCTTGAGGTTTTGCGAATTTGTACTTCCGGTAGTTTCTCCTTGTACTCATGCACAGAACAATTAATATATTGCCCACATAAAAACTCTAGTAGGTGTTTAAGGACTGAATAATTTTATCACTCAGATTCTCACTCTGACTCAATCTTTCCAATTAAATGTGCTTTACGTTTCATGCGGTCTTTACGTGTCATGCAGAATCAATACATTAAGATCCCACATTTTTCTCACAAAGTCTCCTACTCAAAAAATACCATTGTGCAATGAGCTTCCTTCAAGAATAAAAATACTCACAGCACGAAAAAGATGCATTCAGAAAAAAAATTAAGTTCATATCAAAATTGAAGTCTACCGAATTTATTGTTATGGTCTGGGTTTAAGCTTTAGGCATTGCATAATTTCAAAATTAGTTGCTTCCTCTTTCACTCATGCAGTTATTCCTTGTGGGTTGTGTAATTTTGAAATTTTTGAAAATCACGAGTTTAATGTTTTGCGTGAATGAATCATTTTGAATTTCATTTTCCTCAAAAAAAGGTGCCACATGGCTTCAAATTTTAAATTATATTTACAGCCTCGCACAAGTTAAATTTTTGAGCGAATAAGTCTAAAATTATTCACTCTTCCGTGAGTTCCGTGTTGCATAAATCTAAAGTCTATTAATATGACCTGGGATGAGAAGATGACGTAGGTTATGAGAACGGGAACCTTGTAGTGTTGCACACGTGGACACATGTGCGCGCGGTCGCGCAGGTTAATTTGTTTATGCCCTGTAGACAAGTTGACTTGATAACCTTGCTCGTGACCATTTAGATTTCCCATGGTCAAGCCAATTCCAAGTGGAGAGCATTAGCGAAGAAAAATATTTAATACGTTATAATAAGTACCTTCATGGATAAAGTCGAGACAGCTATTTTTTACCAGATTTTGCCCTGGATAACATATTTATCCTAAAGATTATCGGGAATTCAAGGACTTGAAGTTTTTTATTCCAAAAACTATTGACAAAATTCGCTTACATTTTGAAACGTTCATTTCCCAAGACTAGCTTATGCTCTGTTTATCTCTCATTCGCCGCCATAGTTTTTGACATAACAAGGTCACTCCACTACGCAAAAAAAAATCCGTCCTCTCCATTTTCTAGCTGTGGCAATATCGTAGCTCGAGAGTTATTAATAAACAAAGCATATTGCATTGCGCTGCCTTCACTTTATAGCTGAAGTGTATAAACTCTTGCTACATCGTCGTCATTTTTAAGATAACTCCAAAGTTCAGAGTTTCTATCAAATAAAACTAGAGCTATGCTTTTTGGGCGATGATAATGGTCAATATTTACGATGGCCAAGTATGGTCCACCTACAAGCTAGCTCCGATTTGAAGATAAATTGATGTGTCTTGTGCTTTTGTTTGCATAACTGGTCCATTACACATGGGGTAACGCAACGCTGGCAGTTGGCGTATGTTTATGAGTTTAGAAGGCCACTAGGCGAAAAATAACTTTTTTGTAAATGTTTCTTAAAATTACTGATACATATAGCTTGATGTACACTTTTACTTTCACATGATCGTGACAACAAGTTCTAGGTTAATGTTACGCGTACACTATTTGTACGGTTCGGGTATGAAAACAGGGCAATAAAAATTCGTACGCAAAATACAACAGTGTTTGAATACAATGAATAAATCTGCGTGTTGAGTTGCGATGATGGTGGGATGACTTGACGCTGTACAAGTAGTACCTTATGCAATATTTGGGTTCATTGATCGTAGTCTCTCTTATCTCTATCCTTTAGAAATATCTAAACTGTACATATGTGTAAGCTTGCATGGCATCAAACGCCAACAAATATTGAAGAAGTTTGTAAATCTTTACAAACCTTTTGTAAACAGAGGATTCACGGTGCAACATGAAAGACTTCCATTCATGAATCATGAACCATGATGTCTGGATCGCCTGGAAAAATCCAAAACATAAACATAAGCATTGTTTATTTATAAAAATAAAGGGTTCATTTTTGACCTGTGAGTAAATACTGAGATGTCTGAGATCCTTAAGGTTTGACCGTCAAGTTAGAGAACACATGGAGATAATAACTTTACGTTTAGAAGGTCCCTTGTGTAAACACTGGCTTATGCGAATATTCTCGAGTTTGTCTTCTGGCCTTTACTGTAGGCATATTGTGGTCGTTGTCGTTGGACGAAGGTCTTCATGAAATTTTCATCTTTCATGGTACATTTTTTATTTTGCAAATAGCAGCCTCCATAAGTCGAACCGTTCTTTAAGCCAAGGCGTAGTAATATGCGCATTATAAGTGAAACCCTGAATTTTAATGTTTAAATGTGTATGTACAAGGCTCTGTGACTTTTTTCGCTACGCTTATGCAATATGTATGAAATGAAGTAATATTCAAATGTAGCAACAACAACCTAACCAGATTACAATAACTTTGGAGCGTAAAAATTTCTTATTAAAAGATTTGTAATTGTAGCCTAATCAGGAGCAAAAGCCAATGATGCGTTACTGGGTTGGATCAATTTTTTTCGCATGATCAAACCATGGCATTGATTTAATTGTAATGGATATGTAATTTTTTTGTAGTTTAAAAAATGCCCGGAAGTAATCTTTTGGGTGTAAGCAGGCTTTCTAATCAAAGCTATAATATGGGTATTGGGTACAACTTACCGCTACTACCAGTATCAGTATTTGGTCACGTCCCTAAAAGCTAATTTTTATATGCATCGATACTTTTCCATTGTTTTCGTTATAGCTCAGTGACTTCGGTGGCCGCCAAACTGACATTACCAAAAGTCCATCCTCTTCATTACTCACCTAATAAACGAGTGAGAAAATTATCCTCGTAAGATTAATCCTAGCAATATGTCCTACTCATTAACTTACAAAGAGTCTGGATTCTTTAAGAAGTCAAAACATGCGTGATTCTTAGGAGGCTCAAAGGAAACTCTTATACGCTTCAATAGCAAGATCTATAAAAGCAAGTCAAAGTTTTCTTTGTTTTCGGCTGTTTTTTAACTTTACGGAAACAGCGATACCTAAGATACCTCAGACCGGACGAATGGAACGTATATAAATTGCTAATTACCATGTAAACTATTTACTATATAGCAATTATATTATCAAAGTTTTTGTAAAAATAAATTAAAAGAACAGAGTCCTTCTACGGTTTTCGCATATTTTTCGTAAATGCTAATAATATTTTAACAATGCGCTAAAAAATTTTGACTTAGAAGATCTGTAGACATTAGACATACCACACTGTATCACAAATGATGCATGCTCAAGGTCGTTTTAATGACAATTGTGTCATTTAGAAGGTGTGTGTTAGTTGCGTAGAATACCTTCCATGTAAAGTATACTTGAGGTATGTACGGTATACTGTAAATGTGTAAATGAATATCTTGTTTTTCCACTTTCAAGTCCTGAAAGTAACCTCGATTCGATTTTCAATAGACTTTTAGGGCACATTCTGGTTACATTACCACAAAAAAATCGCCAGATTACTAAAATGTCTGAATACCAAATACCATTACAACGTAAATATGTGCAAAAAGTTAGGAATCAGCATACCTTCCAACGTAGCCTCATTGTGGAAGGTAAAATCATTGAATACCTTAGGCTTCTAAAGTTTGTAGCCATAACATAATTTGCAATTTATAAAGGTGACTGTTTACAATATTTCGGACCTCATCCTCTTTCAAACGTACATGTTTTGCAAAATAGTATAAATATATAGATGTATTAGGAGATTACCTCATGATCCTGTAACAATAATTTAGGATTGGTTGTCTACATAGATTGGCTGGAATTCTGTGGATGATTCGAGACTTTTGAAACTTGTTAATGACAAGCCGCTGTCATTAGAGGGCTAACAATGCTAACATAATCCCGATGAGTTAGGAAAATATTCTACTAAATTTTTTGTATGCATAATGTGAAGCCGGTTTTTTCTCGGGAGTTCAACTTGTTTTTACATTTTTTATTCCAGAAAGAAGCTTCGAGTTTTGAGTTTGAAAGAATGCTTATTTAGATTTTGTATTGTTGCTGGTACACTATTGTTTGGATGTTTAGTTGATACGTAATATCTTTATTCTTTACTAGTAACGGACATTCGTCTTAAATGCAGAAACAATGTAAACAACTTATCATTGTTTTTTGGGAAATTTTTTTTTACCAAAAACTGGGAGGTTAAGGTTATACTGGCTACGTATGAATGCTTGAATATTTTCCTAAACTTTGAAAAACATTTTGAAATCATTTTCTGACATATTTTCTAGTTATCTAGTTACATCCGTGTCTCATCCTGGAATTTCGTTTACTATTTTCCCTGAGATAACAACTTTTATAGATGTTTATGTTTGCAAATTATTTTTTATAGCTTTCTGCACTTTTGCGCTTTCCCACACATCCATAACATGAATGAATGGAGACGCTTGAGTAAATAGCATCCATTTTCTTTTATTTTTGAGGGTTTTATACCTTTGAAATAGCTTTTATAGCTTTCCTTCACCCAATTAATCATTTGAATTGTTCGTGGGAAAATGTATTCTAATTAATAAGCAAGTTTACGTATTTTCTTTCTAATTTCCAGCCACTGGTAAACCTCGTATACTGCGCTCTAATTCTTGTAAGTTATTTCGTCCAACTGTCCGTGTTTGGAAACCTGCGTTCATCCGAACAGGAAAATATCAGGGATCAGTTCTGGAACCTGGTGTTCTACAAGGTTGTCTTCGTTTTTGGGGTTGTGAACGTCCAAGAAGTGGAGGATGCGGTCGGTTGGTGCTTTTTCGTTTCAGTAATAGGCTTTCTTCAACTCGCCCGTCAACTATGCAAAGAGCGTCATAATTACGTAAGTCAACTTTGCGTGCAAATTATAACCAAGATTGGCATCTATGACTATTCATTAAATTGTTCATATCAGAGTCTGTGTACACTAGTAGCAGCAGTGGCTGTTCCAAAGTATCTCTTTTAACAAAAACAAGTACCAACCATTTTCAAGTGATGAGCACGTAGGTATCCCAGTTTTATTAAACGCATCCTGGACGCAACCTTGCAATTTTAGAGTGTTCACTACGTCAATTACAGAGCTTATTAAGCCGGTATAATTCTCCTCGCTAGAAATATCTTTCTATAATATAAAGCTTAGAAGATCTGTATGAATCTACTTGTGTCTGAGGTTCATTGATGTTATCATCTAGACATCCTTGCCAATTTTTTATACCCGAACACTTAACCTACGTCAGCATCAACGTCCAGTTCTTTTCCACTGTTGCTTAAATTGTGAACATAATAATTAATTCCTTGTATTACCTACTGCAATGGCGCGTGATGTGGAAGTCCATGTAAATTATCTGATACATCTTTTATCTTTTTGGTTTTCAGTTGATCTTGGTAAACGACTTGAGTAAACCAGGAGAAGCTAGAAGACACCGAATCGTTACCCTCCTCTGCTTCGTGTTCCTCGCATCCATCGCCCTATTCTTAGCAGTTATCACATGGTTCATGAAATCTTCGGGTAAAGACTTCCCAGAAGATTTTCTCGATTTTAAGAACTTCATCGCCCCTTTCATGAAGCCCTACGATGGGGAAGAAGTTCTAGATCCTGTAGGCTACGACTTCAACCTGGGGCTGCACAGCGCCGTATTTATGCTCTCTGAGATTGGTCTGCTGATCATTCAGACCTTTCACGCCCTCTCCATGTGCCTCTTTGACCACTTGTACTTTAGACATAAAACCAGCAAATGGAACCCCATTAGTATTTTTAGCAATAATGACCAATCTCCAGCTTCAAACGAAAACGAAGAAGATGATCTCTATGTGTGCATATCTCAAGATCTAAACTACCGTTTTGAAATTACTTCATTGTTCTTCGATTTGGTAAGTGTATTATGTTATTCTATATAATGTTAAAATTATTTTTAGGTACCGAAGGAAAATTACAAAATTATAGGCATCTTCAAATCTTTTTATAAAAATGACCAAGTTACTACATCATAAAGTTTTTTTCTAATATTTACATGTTTTTCCACCCAAATTAATGATGTTATTGATGTTTGAGACTTCAGAGCATATGTTCAACCGTTTAAATAATTTAAAAGTGCCAATTAGAAATGATTCGGTGCAGATGATTACATATGTGCATACAGATCAATTAACATTTTTTTCCTCGTTAATATTGAGGAAATTGAGTTCATTCGAGGCGTTTTCTATAATAGCTTCTTCTCATGTCTAACTTATGAACTGGCATGCATCAACAACGGTAGTCAAGCTCATGTTCTTTAGGATACATCCATTATAAAAAACACATGTTTACTTTTTCGCTTCGGTGATTTCTTCAAACGCTTAAACTGAGCGATATTATACTGCTCACATGAGTCACTGCCAAGGTCATTTCGCCCATTTTATTATAAGATTTAGACAATGCTGTAAATTGCTACGAGAAGATGCAACAATCAGCTTAAATTATTGTTCATTCCTTCAGAAACAATGCTAGATAATCAAGCAAGTTCATAATTTCATGAGTCATTTGTCTCAAATTATACACGAAAAATAACTTGATGTAATTATGAGCTTCAAATTATTCCCAAATTTTTAAATCCTGGAGATGCACGTTTCGAAACTGAAAGTTATCTGTAGGAAGATGTTGTAACTAATTCTCCACTTTTTTGATTAGATCTAAAAATCACATTTTATGTCTTAATTCCTGTCATCATTTCCCCCGTTTGAAAACTTTAGTATAATTTTTATTAAGCCAAATTATTGCACACTTTTAATCACGCTTGTTAGGAAAATAAGCGTACGTGTTGCAATACAACCAAAATAGATCTTCACGGCTGGATTCCTAAAGTCGTGATAATAAGGCCATTAGGACTATACGATAAGTCAACATTTGTCTTTAAACTTTGTTCACGGTTTCAACGTGAGCTTTTCAAACGAAATTATTCTGTGTGAATATATGCATGCAAAATTGCAAAACAAGGACTCATCATGCATGCATGCGTACTACATCACGTTACTTTTTTTGAAACCAAGTTACCAGTCTACAGGACTGTAGCACTGAAGCAATTATTGTCATTTTGCTAAATGAAGACAAAAAAAATTTGCCTTCAGTGAAGATACAAATGGCGCTAGTGATGCAATAAGTAAGTTTTGAGTTGGTTGCTGGTAGTGACTGTAATGGAGTCTGAAAACTGAAATCTCTGAACCTGGGAAAAACATTTTTGTGGTTAAAAATTTAAAATAGCTCGGCTTATGTTAAATCATACTTATCCCATTCCCGAACATTCTGTTGGACATGCACATAATTTAAGCAGTCATAGTCAAAGGTAATTTTTGTAATCTGCAATCTAGGTTGTTGTACCCTTCGCATGAAAAAATGAGTTGAAAAGAAGAAAAAAAAGTATTTTAATGACGATGTTGATGATGTCGACATGTGTTATGTTGTATTCAAGTTTTCGAAAAAGTGAACGCTTCTAAATTGTATATCTTTTGTGCAAGACATTGTTTGTAAATCGAAGATACGTTGGATTTTTGCAGATACACCATGTACACATGCTAGTGTGCTGTAACCTGTTCCTTTCGATGACAAGCCTAATAGTTTCGTTGCAAATGAGAATGCGAGTGAGACAAATACATTCAGTGCTAAAACGCAGGCAGTCCTTTACTTGGCTGAATGAACACATTGATCGGTAATGAAAAGATTAAAATATTTCAAAATTTGCATGTTATATTACGAAATTGAAGGTCGAGAGGATAATTAACGTTGTATTTTTTTTGAAGCTATGCTGATATTGGTTCGGAGGAATGTGAGAATGCCTACGGTGATAACTGTGCTATATGCTGGGAATCTCTTGCTAGTCAAAAATCCAAGAATCTCCCGTGTAACCACATGTTCCACAAAACATGCCTGAGAAAATGGCTTTTGGTCAGTATGCACTGTCCAACTTGCAGAATGTCGCTGCTCTCCGAGAAGGAGGCGCAACTAAGGAGGGAACGAGAGCCCAGGAGAGTCTACAGCCCAAGACCTGCTGTGGGCATTATGGGCTTACTTCAGACTGGTCAAACACTCCTGGACTTGTTTGGAGGGTGGGATCCGTTACCTGAAGATTATGCCGAAGGTAATGCAACTATTAATTAATGCGGAACATGTTGAAATATGGAAATGAGTAGAGATGTGTACACATTGCAAAACATTAAGTGAATTATGCAACTTTACTCTCTACAAAAACAAAAAAAAGTTCATGTGATGAATGAAGTTAGTAGGATTTAATCCTCACTTCAAGGTTTTCCTTGATTCATGTGACTTGAGCTTATGGAATGTCCTTTGATGTGAAAATATTATCCAGAGGACTGGGAACGAAAGATGAGTTCAACCTCAAAGCTATTTTTATTAGTTGTTTGCAAAAATCCAGTTTTTCCACATTTGATCATTGCCAAATCTCAGGTGCAAAGACTAGAAGAAGCTGATTGAGTGGTTCTTTAATTCTATTCTATAAAATATTCAAGAGGTCAATGCTCAAGCCCCTTAGGCATTAATCAAGCATAGCATAAAATTCCAAAAAAAAAAATCATTGCAACGTTCTCATTGTTAAATTAATCTTGTTTTTGTGTATGGTTTAGGACAAGCGGTTCCCAGTAGTAACGTGCCAATGTTTTCAGACTTTAGTGTTCAAGAATGGCCTGTACAGGTAAAATTGGCATAATTATTTCCAAAAAAAAAATGCACACGTGATATACTTTGTTTATGTACATGCAAATGCAAGTTTTGTACTGGATGATTTGTTTGTTGCTTTGAATAATTTTCTCACGTGTGAGCTTGGTTACAATTATGTAATTTTGATTCATCAGGTTTCAACTCCAGAAGAATCTGAGGAGCAAACTACTTCTGATGGACAAACCAGGTCTTCCAGGAAGGACTAAATAAACAAGTTAATTTTGCAGAAAATAATTGCATACGCTAGACTGTAACGTTTCGAGGGGTTTTGGATTTAGAGAAGGGGTTGTAAGAGAAGTATAATATATGATTGAGGTTTGTTTTTATTATTTTCTAATTTTATTGCAATCATTCAAAACAAACTCTGAATCGATACTATTAAGAGAGCAATATGGACCATTACCTGTTTTTCTCAAATAATTATATTTAATTATTAGCGCGTAGTACCCATTATTATGTGTGCTAGAAAAATTACGCAAAAAATAGAAATTTATTGTTAGATTTTATCTCGTGGTGATATTACATTTTTAACCGGAACGTTTGACTGATTTTATGATAATTGATGATGGTTTACTTTATTTCAAGTAAATTAAATGTTAGATGTAGTATTGGACCAACATTTTTTGTTACTACTTATATTTTATCATTATTGTTGAATAATTTTATTTGTCTATATTTTTTTCAATCTTGATGATGAGCATGCTGTGACTATAATTTTTTGGATGAATTGTACCATTTTTTGTAAATAGAGTAGGACTTTCGGAAAGTTCTTAACATGAATTTGAAATAAACTGAATGCGTCGATTCGTTTCTCAATTATGTGTCAATCAGTGACAGTGACTAAAATATTTTTACAGATTTAATGTGATACATATCAAAATGTAATCACATATTGTCATTATTTAGCAACATGCCATTAAAATCTGGCGTGAGCCCTTTAGCAATCTATAACTTGCAGTAAATAACATTTGACACAAATTAATAGCTAATTTAAAGCTCGATTTTGCAATCAGCAAAAGAATTTAGGTATAGTACACACTGCCGTTTCAACTGTAAGCAGATGATGAAATTATGTCGAAAAATAATTTGCTCATAAATTATGACTCATCCTTTTCTCATCAAATTACAATTAAGGTTATAGCGTCTCCAAGGTAAAGATGGAAAATAACGATGAATAAGTTGACGAGGAGAGCATTCCAACCAACTAGAAATCATTCGACAAGTTGATTCCCCAGAGCAAACAAGTTGAGTGGGTCCTCCCGGGATTCTAGAAGCGATGAAGTTCTTAGCAATCATATCCGTCCTTCT
>JAANSQ010000690.1:0-20091 GCA_036850885.1 Lepidocyrtinus dapeste | reverse complement strand
GTATCTGTGTATCTATCTGTACGATGCAATGTAAGCAGAGTGCAGTTATCATGTTTTCCTCTCTGAACTAAAACTCAAAGCAGACAACAATAGTTAAGCTTGTAAAATCAGTCTATTTGGTGTAAAGTACCTTAAAGCAGACAGAATTACGATTTTGACCATGACATGGTCACATTATGACTTTATATGAAGAAAAGACTATTGAAAACAATGCAAAACTGTTTAGACTACTGGCATTTACTCTGGCAGAGTCAATGAGTACAAAACAAAGTATAATTGAACTGAAACAGTTTAAAGCTTTTCTTTGTCTATGGGAAAAGGAATGAGGATGGATTTGTAATCCTCTACCTCCGTGTTCATAGTCACAGTCACAGTTGATCCTCTTGGCCAAACTGTAACTCGATTAGATTTAATGTCATAGTCATGATACGTAATGCTCTTCGCGATTTTCTTAAATCTTGCAGAACAAATTTCCTTTAAATCTAAATTTTACTTTTTTTGTTATTTTTCAAGAAGAAAATGACAATTTACATGGTAAATCTATTCCATACTAGATTTTTGTAGACCACAGGACCCAACCTTAGCTGCAACTTTTAAGGAATTAACGATCGTAAAATGACATCAATGATCAAAGCTGATATTTTGTGAGGTCTATAGGTCTATGCGTGGTTTCGTTCTTCTTCTTCCCAAATGTAAACGTGCAGCATAATAAAATAATCAAACCTCAAAGAAAAATACCATTCGTATGAAATTACATGACGCGCAGCTGTATGACGAACAGAGTCAAAGACTCAAAGAGATATTTATGGGGACAAAAACCAATAAAAGGACACGACGTTTTACATACAAGGCGATTCCTTGTTCTTCCCTTTCCCTATTCATATTCTTGACTGCACTTTGTCATAAAATCGAAACGATTGAATGTCCTGGTGTCCATATAATAATGCGGTGGGTGATGATTCACACTATCCAAAATTCAATCCAAGTCAACCCAATCCACATTTGGCATGCAGATAATCTCTTTTCGACTGCAACCCTCTCCCTAAAAACAAAAAATTTCTTTCAATTTGACGACTTTACCCTTCGAAAAATCCACAGTCAACCTGACCTAAAGTCTAACCCATTATATGAGACACAATAGCCATATCAGAGTACAAGAAAGGAAAACAATAGTCAATATAAAATATTTTAAGGGTCGTTTTTCACTCCTGTACAAGAACAACTCCAGTAGAGTCAGCGGTCAACTTCATCATTTCATTACCAGATAAATTATTACTGATTTATGAAACTGTCTTAAGCTTCGTTTGAGCAAAGAATACAAATTATTCAGAAGATGCGTCAGTCCAGAAGAGGTGGCATTACGCAAGATATTCAAACGTAGACAAAGTCAATAACTCTGAACGTTTTATATGGAGCCATATTGTTAAGCTTTAATCTAATCATTTCATATTTTCCTAACCAAAACTATTCAAAAGTATGCTCAGAATTTTAAAGCCAAAACCAAACAAACCTCCCGCTTTTGAAAATATTCCGTCAAACACGAAATTTTAAACTCATATCAATCCGCTCATTAACAAGTCCATTTATTTTTTATTTCCCTCCTTTCCAAAAGACAAACATCCTTCAAATGCTTCCCGTTCATTTTATCACCAAACAAACCCCCAAAACGATGAGGAACATGACCATTTTCATTTCCCTTCTTAACAAACTTAGGGCCTACACACTAGACATTACATTTTTATTGTAAATCTCATAAAATATTACGTAAATGTCAGCCGTAAGTTCTAACTACCTACATAACTCTAGCCTTTATCATTTTTCAATGTTTCCTTTTTATTTCTCACGTAGGAACTGTAAATAAAGGATGATTGTTTTCCCTTGTCGTCGTGTCCTTTCTTCCTTCATATTTTTTACAAGATATTTTCACACATTTCTCCATAAAAATATTAAACGTTTTGTTTCATGCCCGCCTGCTTCTTGAAACCCAGACCACAACTTCTGGACAGGCCGAGGAAGACCAGAGGAACAATGAAGCGAAAGCTATACCAAGCCAAGTTGCCATCGCCACTCCAATCCAAATGTGGGCTTTTCCGACGTAAACAATACCATAATGCTCCACTCCCTCAACATCCTAAAAATTCTATTGCATATTGCATCTAAATCTAGCCGACATAAACTCCAACACTCCACATGGAGAGAACAGAAAAAGGAAAAACCTTTTAACTCCTGCTGGTGGGGGTATTTGCTCAGACTGGGACCGTGTAAACGATCGTTATGATGCTTCTTAACTTTTTCTACGTGACAAAACCAAAATAGCGAGAATTTCACTTTTATGCTGACTCTACAACATATTCCCTGACTCATTCCGACAAAATATCTTTAGGGTAAAAGCATTACTCAGAGTTTAGTATTTTTCTGGAGTGTCTAGGATTCGATCGAGCTGAACGAACTGGATTTTGTGATTCTACGCTTTCCTCAAAATAGTCTCTTTGGAGGAGAGTATTCCCCTATTTCCAACTCGTGTTTCCAATCCAATTCATTTCAGAAGAAGACCCAGACCACCATACGAAATCCATTTTAATGCTAAATTCTTCCACGGGAGGAAAAAATAACTGCAAAAAATATATTTACGGGCTAATGTCGTAAAATCAAGTAAGACATGATGACATGGTATAAACATAACTGGAGCTAGGGTCTAAGAAAAAATTTAGCCAAACCAGCGAATATACATTTTTTCTCCCTGCGAAAGAACCACATGTAAACATAAAAATCGACGTGAACTCCATAAATGAGTTGGACACCAAGCCAACTATGAATCTTGGAATTTGACTACTGTTTTTTCTCCTTCTTTGGCGCAATATCGATAATGCAAAAGATAAAAGCACGATCATTTCGTTAAACTGGACACTAGTCTTGGAGTCCGGTGTCGTCTCGAATTTACACGTGAATTATATTATATCGTTTTCGGTAAAAGTTCGCCTTTCTCTTGGCTCCTGTCAAAGTCATAACTTTTGTACGAAAAACACGGAAAAAATAAAAGGTTTTCTTCGTCCAACTAAAATGGTAATGTAAGTGATGGAGAACATTTCCCATCGCCAAAGTGATTTCCTTTCCTATTCTTTTACATATTTTTTATATAAAATTGAGCATCCTACGCCTAAATGTCCAGTTATAGCTGGACAAAGCCCAGAGGAGTATAAACTGTAACTAGTTTCTGGAACTATTTGACTCAACAGAACTGGGGAACATGAGTGCCTAGAGATTCGAATTGAGGCTCCAATGTGAATGACCACGTAGCCTTTTTTGCTCAAGCCATATGAAATATGAAAACGATAATTACTTCCTGGTCATACGCCCAAAATGCAAATGGAAAGGAAAATGACTTTTCCAGCTTGTTACTTCCAGAGCAGTTCATCATCATTATTAATTTACAGATGCTTTCAGGCTACGTAAAGTGGAACTTTTCTCTACATGATCCAAACTTTTAAAAAACTATTCTACTTTGATTAAGCGTAAGCAATAAAAATTAAGAGAACGCATAAATCCGAATAAAAAAACACAATTACGCACAGAAAAGAACGTGGCATATGGCATTAAATTTATTTTACCACAGGAGATTAACCTTTATCACCCTCTGAGAAATATCCCTCGTTAGTTAACAAGTCGTTAAAAAACGTCCAAGATTACTGTAATGGAATTCTCCAATCTCTGTCTACGCACAAGAACAAACGTCAACTGCCAGCGTAGCGCACGCAATAATTGTACGCATAGGGTTGGCAATCGCAACTTTTCATGGAATTCCTACACTATCGGCTAGGATGACTATTTACTATAATATTTTATAATGATTTCTTCCACTTATTAACTCCATTTATCACAAACAGTAATAACTTGTCACACGCAAGAAGTCACAAGCTCACAATTTTCAAGATAGACTAAGGAGGAAGTGGGAACTAAACCAAAACCTCAAAGCCACTCGATTCCTTGGTAAGCGATATGATGATGGAGAAAAACACATTTATTTTTTCCTTCTTGAATTCTCCATTTGCCTCGAAAGCTAAACCAGACCATCGTTACTAGAGCTAGGCAAAGCCGCAGCTTAAAAAATATTCAGAATTTCCAAAGTACATAACCTTAAATGTAACCGTGTTGTGGCCGTGGCATAACGTACTTTGGCGGAAAATGTATAATGCATAAGGGTAAATGGCCATAGCCTCAGAATTCACAATTTATCGCAATCAGAGCACCGTTGCGTTCTTCTGGATTTACTGGAGAACCACTACACCGCTACCACTGGACAGGACATGGACAAGGCCATAAATGAATCATGAAACATGGACTTTGTTCATTACGCTCCTGGTACGATATTTTTTATTCCTACTGAATAAACTGTAAACTTACTTTAATAACAAACTTCACTTTTTCCATGCATGTCGAAAAGAAAAAAAATTCTGTGGAATATATTATTCATCAAATTCGCATCTGCATAAAGCGAATTTTTCATTAATGAAAAGCTTCGAGCCTTTTAACCCCAACCATAACATTATCCCCTATGGACTTGGACTTCAACTCGTAACAGGACTTTATGAAGCTATAATTTATGGAATTTTATGGAATGAGGGCCAATACCATATCTCCAAATAGGATCTGGAGCTTATTCACAAACTAAACAAAGGAGAGTAGGAAAACGAAAAACTAACAGCAAACACGCAAATTTGGAAAGTAGGTACACCCTCTTCCGGTTTCCACTTGCCGTAACAATAACATGATGCATAATGACTTATGCATGTAGTCTTTTCATCAGACACCCTTTTTAATTTATGTTTGAATTCTAAACCAGCTTTGGTATCGAGTGGAGTCACTATCTGATTCATTAAAAAATTGGAATGTTCACTTTCATTTTTGACAGAAGAATAGCTACCTATCTATCCGCAATCTGCATTGCATGCAATCACATCGATTTTTTCAAAAGGAACAGTATAAAGTGCAACACAGTGCAGTATTTATTCATGGATTTTTTTCCCAAAAAAAATATTCTTAATTCGTTCTGACACTGACTATTCTATCAAGACATTTTCCCATGCATATGCAATGGCAGGGCTAATTCAGACTTATGGTTCAATGACGAATTGACGACTGACAAGTCACGTGCGTCATATCCACCGTTAGATTGAGGCGTGCATAATGGGATAATGATTGAAGATTTGCGAAACAAACTGCTTCAATATTCCATTTGCTTTCCTTTCAAAGTTTTAGAAGTAGACCGAACTAATCACTGTTTAAATCTTGATTTAGGTAACCGTCCATCAATCGTTTGAAATGAATGTATAAAAGCCTGTCCTTTCAGTCCTTTTACACGGTGCGGTGGTGGTGGTGCTAAGTTCCCAATCCGCAATTTGCAATGACATGCCACGTCCTCATTCTCATGAAAGCAAAACAAACAAAGTCAAAGTCGGACACAAAGACAAATTCTAACACTTCGAATTTTCTAGGTATTCGTCATCCTATTCCCTAAATAGCCCTAGATTTGCAATCAACATCTTTTTATCTTGTACTGGTCGAATATGTACATTGCAGAAACGCTTTGTCAACAAAGTTTGGGCCCCAGCGTTTCGTACATGGACCGATACAATAATATGACTGGTGTGGTAATGATAATGATCATGTAAATATGAAAAGTGCAAACAACATATCGCTTTTTAAAGCCTTATCGCCAATACTTTTGTCGCATTGCGTTTCGTTTTTTTTTCTTTTCAGAGATCAGCGAATATTAAGTAGGCCACCGAAACAAAACGGGACGGGTGGTATTACACATACGAAGACTATGAGAAGCTTCAGATAGGATTGGATTGATTAGGTCAAACAAGATGCAGCTTGTAAACTTACTGATAAAATAAGATAATTTCATGGCCAGTTGTTTATCTCCCGCAAGTTCTAATTATAATTAAATAATTACTCATGTTCTAAATGTAGCTGAGTCATAATCCATGATGCAGAAGTAGACCTCTTCCTATGATAATAATGAGGACTGAGGAGGGTGACAGTAATCAAGTAACTCGCATACATTTTTTAACCCTTTTTGGACGTCTGTGACTCGCGGCAATTCTTTTTTTGGGATTAAAGTAAAAAAATATGTTTTGACAAAAATAGTCATCATCTCTATGATCAAGATCATATTATGAGATCATCGCCTTCACCATCACGATCTGAGCTTTAATTGGCTCAATTAAAAAATGTATAAAAAGGCTATCGTTCTTGACCATCACATATCGCCTGTGTTTTTACATTCGTGTCTCCATTCAGATAAAACTGTTTTTGTTTGTGTGTTTGACCAACGGCAAGTCTTTTCTTACCAGGAAAAATATGATCAACTTATTCATTTTATTGAGCCAGAACAGCGCGTCACAAAAGCAAAACTCAAAAGGACACCGCTTGATCTACCGTTATCTTGATGCTTTTGGCCTACGTCTTAATGCAAATTACATGTCATGTAAGAACCAACTCTGATATAATTCCTGGGTTCTCTTCCTCAACAAAAATAAATCATTTTCTAGTCCAATCAAGCCTCATTGTCTGGTGTCTCATAAAAATAAAAAAAAATTCAATAAAAATTGCGAAACCTTAACTAAATTTCAATTGATTCGCTATATTCTACGCTATTAAAGGCGAACAATTCAAAATTCAATCTTCAATCGCAAGATGTTTTATGTTATGCTCCTTAATCACACTGTTCGAATCCTACTTACGCAATCTCAAAAAAATAATTCAGATTGTAAATTGAATGGAATCGTCCTCCATCCTTCTCAATAGCAATCGAATAAATTGCTAGGCTTTTCCTTCACACGAAACAAGCCCTTAAAATTTTTCTTGGGCCTTCACCCTCACACCAATTCTATCAAAATTACAATCAGATAGGCTACTTCTGTATGAATGAGACAGAAAGCTTGATCAAATTTATCAATTGCAATTTTGAATTTTGCAGTTGCATGATCGCTTCTTAGATTACGACATTTTTAAATAATTCTTTCATGCTCTTGCTCTTAATCCCATTGAAACTAGACAAGAAGACAAGACACGCACTAAAGTCTGTAAAGTCTTACTCACGCCGGATTATACTTTTTGGCTTGTACTCAAATATATCGAATCTCACGAAATAAAATCAAGTTTAGAGTATATCTACAATCTAGACTTTTATATTCACGAGGATAAAATGATAAAAAGCCAATGATTCTTTCATTAGCTGAAAGGGTCATATCATAAAACTCATAATGAGAAACTATACTTTAGCTATACTATGTCAATTGTAGTCAAACGACTTGAATGTTCTAACAAAATTTCAGACTAAACTCACCTGTAACATAAGATTCGTTAAACTTTATTTTACAGCCTTTGTGCACAACGAACAAAACAACTCCAACTTTCAAGATAAAGTAAAGTAACGTACTTAAACTAAAAGATCAGCTACTGTCTAGTCTCTGCCCATATGCCATTTTCACTTGTTTTGAGAAGAAGAACACTCATAAAACTCAACTGTACACAATTCCACAGAAACACACAAAATACAAGTTCATTTTTATAAAAAAAACCTACGAGACAAGACACCTGCTGCACCTGTACGCTCTCGCAGGCTGGCAAAGTAAAACTGAAAATGCTAAAAAGTCAGTTCACTTCTTCATCTTCACTGCTCATCCGTCACTTCAACAACAACTTGCTCGAGTAACATAAGCTAATGTAGATTGTAGATAGGAGGAAAACATTAACAACGAATAGCATGATAGCATGTATGAAGCTTACATTAAAATTGCACAGCCAAAATACAGAAAGGCTAGCCTTTTCCCAGTCATGTTGCTCTTGGTCTGTTCAGCATAAAAATTGTGAAATTGTTCGTTCAGTAAACTCTGCTATTCCACAGGCTTTAATTATGCATAGTGGAGTAGTTGCGTAGTTGCCGTAGTCACAGTGGAGGATTATGCTTATGGAGAATGGACAAACGGAGTCCATCAGCAACTCGAAACGAGTTCTCGAATGGAATTGTGTTATAGCTCAATTTTTCACATATTATGCTGCCCTGGCTGGTATAACAGAACCCGTGTTTAAGACATGGTCACTGTCTAAATGGAATGGAGATGATCGTAAAAGAAAATCTCTCACGCAGATCATATCACTCTTTGATACCTACGCATAAATATTACGTAAAAATTGAATGAAATAGGGAAACAAGCGTATCTATTCCAAACTGGAAATTCGGGAGGAAGGATTTTTGTAAATATTGAAGTGAAAGAGTGAAACTTCATCCGGAAAAAACTTTAGAATTGTGGCTCAGCGGATGGTCCTATGAATTCCTCTCATCAGCAAAAATAAAAAAATAAATGGCCAATTTTTTGCCTACTTTACCCATTACTATTTTGCAAATGTATCTAGTGCAAAAAATACTACTTAAATGACTAGTGGAAAACTGAAACGTATCGTATTCCCTGTGTACTTATGCACGAGCGTGACTAAAAATACTGAAATAGATACAGTTTAAGAGTTTGAGATTCAGGCCAAATTGCAAGTTTCTGCACTTGCTATAAATATGCAGTAGTTTAGCTGACTAGGCTGAATAGCTTCATAGTGAGACAGGTTGTCGGTGGTGGTGTCGCCAGCTTGCAAAAAATTACAAGGCTCATTTTACGACTAGACCTGGTGGGTTTTTTGAGTTATTTCCGTTCACTTTGGGGTAATTTAGAGTACACGGACGCGATGCGAAGTACTGGGATAGAATTTCTATGTAAACATGTCCAATTCGATTAACTAAAATACGAATAACTGCCAAAAAACAAGACGATTAACACATTTCGAGAAATTCTTCCGGCGAAAGTAAAACTTTCCAAGGATTTTTGTTAAATGACACGTACCAAGATAAAAAATAGGAAAAGGCATTTAGGACAAAACAGTACCTATTCCATATAGCCCCAATATGAAAATTAGTCGAGTCACACTGTGAATGTCAAACAGTTTTCATTTTATGCTTACGTGAGGGTTTTTATGCAAAACTATAAAACGACCTTAGCCTTACAGACAGTGTAATTAACATTTTAAGTACAGGAACCTTAAGTTACATGACAGGAGCAAAAAGCAATTAAGTTGCATCACCAAAATACCTACGCACATTATGACAGCAATTACTTTTACGGCATATTGTGCTCCTTTCGATTTCATTTTTATTCCCGTATAAAATCTGTCCAAATTACTAAACACAAATAGTCTCGTAAGTCACAGCGACACTGATTGTGTCTGACTTGACTTTACTTGATTGCTGGGCGAAACTATACTGCCAAAAGTAATAGCAAGTCTAGATTGAAACTGAAATGAATGAGCATGTACAGACACATTCCCAAAAAACAGGGAGATACTGTTTGATTTGGATGTATTAGGGTCCAAATAGAAAAAGAAAACGAGGTCAGAGTCAACTCTCAACTTGGCCTAAACCAACATGACTGATGATGGTAAAAGACGACCACAGGGAAATCTTCGTTTACAAACTTATTCCTCGCAAAAGTTGCTAGTTGCAAACCGTGCCGAATCTGTTTTTTGTTTCTTGTTTCACACTAATATCTCATTCCTTGGTCCTTAAGCCTCCCATGGCATCAAGTATGACATGACACCAGAGAAAAGAGACCTACACGTTCTCAAATAAAGCATGTTTTTACTGAAAAAGGAGAGCGATTAAAAAACCTTCATGTCTTCATTGTCTCTCTTTATTTTGAAGTTTGATAAGATTAAGATGAAAATTGAGGAATGGCTAGGCCCGAGTACCTACGCGTCCTAACGTAATCTAAACTTTCGAAATACCTACGCACCCATTTTTTCTTGTGATTGACCGGTATGACGGCAAAATGGTAATCAAAACCAGGATGAATAGTTACGATGTGATGATTCGTGCCTAGAACCTTAGAACTGTTCAGAGCATTTTATATCTTGAATGTTTGATATCTTTGATGATTTTTATGATACATCAAGTGTTTAAAAAACCGACAAGGCAAGATCAGAACAAAGCCTGTTCTCTAAAATCTCGAAGGAGTAAACAAGGAGCTATAAGAAGAGGCGTATACACTTTTATTCTTGTTGTTTATTGAAATGATTCGCACACACGCATCTTCTGGTTTGACTTGGCTTGTCTTAGTCTTTTAGAACCACTTTTTACTGAAAATGCTAATGCAAGCAATGTACATTATCACCGTAATTAAGGATGGGAGTGCATAGACAATTTTATTTGGAAGACCTAGGTTCAGCTATCAACTAGAACAGAGTAACTATAGGTTCTTCATTTTTTGCATAAAAAAACTATAGCATCATTACACTTTACTTTCAGGTTCAGGTACCAGTCAAAAACAACAAATTGCAAGAACAAGTTAGGTAAAAGTTCTCAAACAAAAGGTAACTCGTATTTACAAAGAGTGTAAATGTATAAGCAATTTCTCTTTGTTCTCCTAATGATTCATTAATGTCAATGAATCTTGGCTTGACTTGTTGACTTGTTCGCTTGGAGTCAGACTTGTAGGGGTACTAAGGGTTACCTGCGAGTCTGTTAACTTTTATCGTTATTGATTTCATCAGAAAGGTCTTGAAAGAGAAAAACTGTGACTATTAGCGTTTCCAAGAAATGGTAGCCTACGAGCAAAATTAGTGGTCACTTTCGTTTTCAACAAGACTTTTTCAGAGGTCAAAGGTGAATAGGTAATACTTGTACATACGATATCTATGTGGAAAATTAATTAAATTTCAAACCCAAAAGTGTCTAAAGTTAAAAAACCTTTACAATTTATTAACAGCTTTGGATTTAATTACGGGTGCAACATTTAACTGATTGATGGAAAAGGAGAGATAGAGATACATGACCTAACTCTGCATTTTGGTTTTGACCAACAGATAATTTTGGAATTGGAAACCTATTATTAATTCACAAAGCATTGTAATCATGTAAGATTTCCACACATCTCGTATTGTAAAAAGTTTAACCTACTCAGGCCGACAGCTTGATGATACCATTATAGCTATAAAATTATGCAGATTTTCTTACTTTCAACAAAGAAAATAGTAAAATGCATTTGATAAATGTAGATAAAATATTTCAGAGAACCTGAAGCTGAACCGCCCTCATGAGACTTTTTTACTTGGAGATCAGTTGCATGGGATGGGGTAATTAGAAAGGAAGGTGAATGAGAGGTGTATAGTCTAGATATATTTTTATCTTTAAGATTTGAGGTATCACATTACATTCATTTTCGTGCAAACTAAATACAGCAGTTGAATAAAAAATACTTTGAATTTGCTGCCACCACCTGCTTCAACATTTGAACTCTTTCAAGTTTCATCTGAAGTCTGAAGAGTTTTAAAATGTCCCCAAAAGCCAACAGCCAACGAAAGTGTAGACATGATAAAATTTTTAATAGATTATTATTACACAGCTCGTGAAGCAAAATATTTCACTAGTTTAATGTCCTTTTCCTCGCAACGTGACACCGTGTAACATTTGAACCACTTGAGCTTATGTAATTTCCTTTTGGCATTGCATCTCTTTTTAAATCAGGAAATAATGAGACGATTTAAACCCTCGCAAAAGTTTTTATTGCCTGACGCCTGTAGCGATTAAAAATCTGATGACGAATTGTAAACTGCTAAAGTTGCTATTTTTTAAAATTATAAGTCTATGATTTCAAGAAAGCATGAAACATCCGTCTTGAATCTGAAAGGCAGGAAGTATTTGAGAGATTCGAGACTAGACAAAACAAAATAAAAAATTTTGAATTGAGACACGTAATTAACTGCACCATTTGCAATAATAATTTACCATAAAAAGAGATTAAAGGGAAGTATGAAAAGAATCTTGTTCGAATAAACGAGCCATTAAATATTTTCAAGATTCACTTTCCTTCATCTCCAGAAAGTCATTACATCATTCCAAAATTTATGAAAGGATTTAATGGAATAATCAAGATAAGTTCACTTATATTTGCAAACCAAAGCAAGATAAATATTTGGCAGTACGATCAAACGATTACATGTAAACTGTGAGTTAAATTAAAATTATTTATGCTGATGATTTCATGCTTTACACTCTAAACAAATAATAAAATGCTAAAATGTTTGGAGCTTCGATCATTCCATGTTTTGCAGTCGCGATTCGTAAATAGATTTTTTAAAGTCTATCCTTATCCAAATAACCTCCGACATGATCGTTTAAACTGTTACTTGAAATTCATACTTAACTTACTATGAATAAAATAAGGAAAGGATCAATCGGCGAAATGTCTGTAAACAAGCATACGTTTTCCAGCTATAATAAATATTTAATACTCGCATAAATAATTCTTAAACGTTTATCCCCTCGTTTTCAAAGTACTTTTGTATGCAAAACCATTAAACTCTCTTGATTTCTCTCATTTTTATCGTTATACTACTGACTCGATAACACCAAACAAGACAAGATCATTTTGACTTACATGGTTTCAAAAAGTATGCCAAGTAGTGGTTCGGTTAGCTTTGGTTAAGTAGCATTTAAGCCTTAATGACTCGATCTACAGAAAAGTTTACATTTGAGTAGAGTCATTGCATGATATCTAATCTTTCATTCAGGAACAATAACACGAAGAGAAGACCAGATGAAACATACAAGACCGGGGTTCAAATCAGATCAGACCAAAGCCAAGACCCTCTCCTCAGGAAAGTCTGTAGAGCATTACATATGCCATATGCAATTCATTATGTAAATCCTTTTTTCTCGCTTATTAAATTACAAAATCTCTAAGAATCCTAACTGTCTTCAGAATTGTTAACAAGAAGTGTATCATGTATATCATGTTCGAAATTTGAATTCAAATGACCTCATAAAGCAAAGTACTCAAACAAGATGTAAGTATGTGCTTTGTAGACTTTTTTTCAATTTCTTTAAAAAAGGTAATGTGATGCCATCATCTGCTTTACTATCCATTTGTACGCAAAGTCTAAAGTGATGCATCATCGCACATTTTTATATTTTAGGGACCAAAAAATGAAGAACCTTAACATCGTATATCATTTGGCCACTGTATTACACCCTACGAAACGAACCAAAACGAACACTTGTTAAGCCACGAGCAGCATGAAAAACCAGAGAAAAGGATATTATTTTTATGAAGATCAATATTGAAGATCATTGAATATTCTCATCATTCTTATCTCATGATCTACTCCCTAGACAGTCGTTAGGTGTACGGGTGGGCGTGCTATGCAATCTTTTACATCATTATCATTTTATCATATCATCATAACTATAACGCTTTTCGCGCAATTCGAATTCCATGGAAGTTGAGAAATCATGAAAGATGGAATATCTTCTCCATGAGGCAAATAAAGCATTTCTATTTTTCAAGTCTTTCAACATCCTGGAGGAATCTCAGTAATGAGGTGAAATAGGATTCCAGACATTCTCCTTTGAAGCGGAAGGAAAAAAAATGATTTCCACTTGGATACCATATCATTCCAAGTTTTCTGCGTAGTTACTTTTCACATGGAGCTCTAGTCTTTCGAAACTTTTTTTTTTGGAAAAATGCTCTACACTCTGGGCTCATGAACAAGTCATGTATTTCCCTTAATTCCGGTGATTCCACATGAAGTTGTGCTGTTCAGTGGCATTATCACTGTACAATGATCATTATCATCTCATTCCGTTCAGAAGAAGCCAGACTAGAATACAGTGAACTTTACCCGTTTTTCATCCCGATATCCCCTGAGCCAACAGAAATAATTCCTAAAAACTTTTAATCTTTTTTGCTCCAACAACTCCAACTCCTAAAGCCCATTGCATGGCGGTGGAGTGTTCATTTTACAAAGTAGTTCCATATTTTTTCCTAACAGGACAATGCATAATATTAACATTATCTCCTCGATACTATACTCATCCTCTCGTGTGGTTTGCTTTTGTAGGGGTTAAACCAGCAAAAAATTTTGGAGTAAGGGAATGCCAAGAGGATTCCAAGCATAATTATCTGCTCAAACGACAAAGACTTTAATGTCTCGGTTCCGTGGTTGGTAACAACATACCACCATTTTGTATCTCTGACGATGAGTCTTTAAAAAACAGCAAAACTTGGTACACAGAAGGGTAGTCAAGCCAAACCAAGTAACAGCATGATTGCACCCATTGGATTAGAAGATGTAATATAATGTCTCATAGAAACATGGTACAGAAGCGTAGTCATAGTCATCGTAACTGCTACTTAAATAAAATACAAATGACAATGACTAAAGTTCCCTAGGCTCTAACTGCAAAAAGATACGAAGCCTATAGTAGTTGGTCTTTTGTTTTTGGGAGCTCATACTCTAGGCCTAGGCCCTAATGAGGATTTCATTGATTAATTCAAAAGCAATTCAACATCTTCACGAGATTTTCACACAAAGAATAAAAAGTCTCAAATCCAAATGAAAGAAATGTAGCTGATTTTGATTTGATCATGATGCGCTGAAATCCTTAGGCTTCCCAGCGTTTTCCCATGATGAGAATACTAAATTAAAGCGCGTTTCGCACAATTCCCTCCCGTTACTCAAACAGATAAAGAATGATCTAATCAAATCTTTGTAGTTGGATTGATTCGAATTGAATAACCTACTTTTTTACTTAATCTTCATCCTCTTTATTCTTCAATCTCAGCTTGAGTTTCCTTTTCCTACCGTTCAGCTTGGATCTCAAAATCAGGAGATTATTCTCATTCTACACCGACAATGTAGTCTTGAAGGAAACGGTCACCGAGCCTCATCCCATACCGCCATAATAGTAATCACCACGTAACTACAACAATAATGATTACGATTAGGATGATACATACCATCATCCATCATCATCCAATCGCCCTAGTACAATGTCTTCGTGCCATAGTGCCATGGCACAACAGTCCCGTCATGTCCTCGTGTCATACAGTTCTTAAAGGATGAGTTGACCTAAAGAAAGAAAAAATTGCATATTCTATGCAACCACTACATCACCGTACAAAACCGTATCATTATCCTCCGTAATCCTTACATTGTAAACCAGAACCAGTTGCATATGATTACAACGCATTAATCATTCTCATACCAGTGATTCATCAGATACATAACTGTACATAAATTCGCTCACGTTTCTTTCATCAAGCCACAGCCACAGTTTGAGTCTCACAGACTCAAAGGTTCAGATACTATAAATCATTTGCATTCCAAATCCAACATATTTCATAGAAAAGGAAACATTTCACAGAATTTTTGCAAATAATACGAAATGATCGACTGTTGCATGAATGAATTCTTATAGAAAAAATTTTGAGGGTTTGACTAAAAGTTAAAACTCTATTTTAATTTTTATTGTTTTTCGAACCTGGAATAAATTTTAAAAGCTGGCGGAAAATGAAAAATTAGTAAATTAATGAATTAAGACTCTTTAAGGTGATACATGATTGCTTTTATTTTCATCTATATTAATTACAACCAGATGATGCAGTGTCGCAACAGTACTATCTACCTACTAGTAATCCGTGCCAACACAACTTTTTCAAGCTGGACCGTTTAAGTTCAAAAGTTATTCAAGGTTAGAAATAACTCATCATCTAATTTTAATTGCTAATCTAACCTGGTGCTTCGAACACACCATCAACATAACATTAATGTTTGTTCTTGTCTATTAAGAAATGGGTTTTCCCTATTTAATTCCCTCCCACTCTCGCTCATCGGTAGGGTAAGTACCATTAACGTGGTACAAAGAATAACATCGAGAATTGAGATGTTGTACTTGCACTTGTCAGTCAGAATTTTGGGTAAAACATCTCGTGATTAGATATTCGTTGCGTAAATGCCTTCAAATTCGCAACCCATATACATATTATGACGAGCGCATCAGGCATCATCGCATTGTTTTCCTATCGTATCATCATCTTCATTCAAATGAATGCAAACATAGTCTCATGCATCTGATGCAATCACTAAATCAAATAAATTCCTACAAATGAACCATTGTTATCAGATCTGTAATTTATTTCATGTAACAATCCAATCCAAATTCAATCCCACACAGAAACAGGAATTGATTTGGGCTATATTATGACGGAGGGTAGGAGTGAACATATTTTCAATTAAACTAAAACTTTAGCGCCATTTTCCATTAGACCGCAAGTACAAGTCGGGTTAATCAAACTGCAAATAAATACTCCTTGGAAGAACCTAAATGAACGTGACCTTGTACAATCTACTATCTCATTTTTTCATTACAATAAAAATCAATTTTTTTTTCTGGTAAGTGTGGGTTGTAGGTGGAGCAGATATATTCAGGGTAGTATAGTATAATGCACTGATAGTACATGAAATTGAAAAAATTAGTCATTGTATAAAAATCTACATTAGAATTCCTAGCCTGTCTGTAAAAGTCTTCTTGAGTAGTTCATTAAATACGAATTATAAATCTGCGTAGTACCAGGGGGTATTGTTCTGCTTCTTTACTGTTTGCGGTTTTGATCTTGGGAAGAGCTCAAGCTAGATATTTGTTCGATGTAATAAACCTTCTACCTACTCAGAATTCAATTACTGTACTTACACTTACGTTCGGCATTTTTCCTCCTAATTGATCTGTCTGTATGAAACATACACAAATTCGAATATTCTTATACTGCCTCTACTGTTTGCACAATAATGATAGTAATAATATTGTAAAACATCAATATTTAAAATCTTTTTAGGGGATGTGGAGAGTTCGTGGCAGTATGATTATAATCAGAATCTTGAAATGACTTGAAGGGCATTAGAGAACTCGAACTACATACTTTCCTGTGAGGAAAAGAGTATTCAAGCAGTATATCTGAATTTTGGTGCAGGTCATAGTTTAAAGGTTAGACCTGAGTCTATATAATTCATCCGCTTGCGTTAATATTCGATTAGAAATAGTTTTCAGAATCATAAAATTTGCTGCTAACCAGCTTCACCATCCCATCTACATATATATGCAAATGGGAAATCCATCAGCTTCAAGCTTTTGGCGTTCAAATAAACAGCAATTGTGGAATCATTCATTGTGATTGTGACGTTATTGGTAAAATCGTAATCATAAATACTGAATACACATAAGTACATTAGAAAATACCAAAAAAAAAAATTTTTACGGCTCTTCAAAAACGTAAATTCCACTTCCGCATACTTTTCCCTCCCTTCCCAACCAAAATTATCCATTGTTTTCGCATGATCCTCATCACATTATTTTCTACCTCTGTAAAATTACCTATTACCCTTTCTCAATCTCATTAAATATTCACAATGGAGGAAATTAATCTCCATTCAAATTTCATAAGCACCGAAAGCTATTTTTAGTCAGGATGTTCGAAGCCGTATTCACATTCATTCTCCAATCTCAAGTCAAATGAAAAATTTCAAGTTCACTGCCTTCCTTCATTCTTCGCCTCACCCTTTTCTTGAATTCAAACAATGTCACAATAACTGCAGTGCATTCTACGCAGCGTTTAGCGTCTAAAGTAAACATTCCAAAGGAAAGCGTATAAAACGAGACGTTCATAGGGTTCAACACGACTTCAGAAAAGGCGTTGCGCGTTGGTAACAGCAAACAGGAACCAATTCTGTTTTAAAAACATCTTCATTATTTCTTTCCTAATCTTTATCCTTCTACACTGCATCTTTTTTTTACCAAAACATTTTCTTAAAAAATCAAGTGCACTAAACAAATGTTTACAGTCATACAGTTTAAAACTGCAACTCTTTCTTCGAGAGAGTAACGGACAGGCAAGTCTTTTGGTCTAGGTCTGTCTCAACTTAACTCACTCGCACATTCACTTAACAATTTAAGCTTCTGCACGAACATTTCTCAACAAAAAGAAAAGTTAAGATAAACAACTTCCTTTTTCTTTTATCGTTGAATTTTTAAACGGAGCCATTCATTTTCTTCCAAAAACAATTCTGTTCAGAAGTTCAGACAAACAAACCTCGCGAGAACCTAACGGAGAAAGAATAATCAGTCAAAATGAATGACATAGAACAATCTCTACCAAACGCATAAACATTTCATTCTATTTTTCTTCAGATGCATACTGACATACAGACACACACACAAAAAGTCTACTTTTTACAAATTTGATAATGAGATTTAAATGAAAGCACGCGGTAAATTAAACGGTGTCAGTTTCAGTACAAACTTTTGTTATGCTGTACCTCATTATCTGAATGTTCCGGTAGTAAAAAATGCACTTTCTTGCCTTTTATAGAACCCAACGTAATCTAAAGGAATGCCTCCATTCTGTTGATGAGATGAAGCTAATCACAAGAGAGAAACAAGTTACTTAAGTGAAAAAATAAAAATGCATGAAACAAATTAAGAGACTTTCTCAGGGAAGAAGGGGAACATATAAAAGATGAGTTTTACTTTAACAAATGAATTAGTCATTTGAAGAAAAAGTTGGAAATAGGATACTACGGAAAGTTTCTCAAAGTCAGAAAGTCAAGTGGAGGCACAGATCCTTATTTTGCTTTCTGTACTTCTTGCATAATTCAAAAATTAGAGTTTCGTGCTTTTAATGTTTTATTCCTTAAAAAATTTAAAAGGAAAAGGGTGAGAGTGAAAAAAAAACACTCTGAAGATGTATCCTCTTTGGTCTGTCTCCATAGAATATATTTTTTTATTCCCTTTGAACAAACTTTGATCCAAGTGCAAAGCTCCATTTTAGTTTCTCTTATTCCTGGAGAGACGAGACTGAGACTGAGATAATTTATTTTTGACAAAAAATATACGAGCACACGCAAACTCACTCTGTCTAATTTTTTGCCCTTCTTCTGTCAAAAATTATGAGCCTTGAAGAAAAAAAAAACCGAGATTTAAGTGTTGAAGCTTTAGAGCTTGAGAAATTTAGAGGACAGCATGCACTCCAAGGATGGAAATAGAAACTGATACTTGAAACGTGATAAAATTACACGGAGCAAAAAGTAAAGAAACAAGGCATATCCAAATTGCAAACTTGAATTAAGAAATGGCTCTTAACATTAAACATTTCAACTCTTGTTCATTTTAGCGTATCGTGAAGCATTTCAAAAAGTAAAGCGCTTATTTTGTAAAAGTAAGTTGAAAATAGAAAGACATTTAAGCTTAAAAACATGTATTTTTTTATATAAATAGCCTGAACATTTTTTTTCGAAAAATTATACTATACTTACTTACTTTTTAACACATTTCCTGAAAAACAGTGTAATTTATTAGCCTAAATACTTCATTTTTTTTAACCAAAAAAGTACTTATGTAGGTATAAGCACATGTCAACAGGAAGTAACGAAGTGAGTTATATAAAGCCCATGTAAGCTTAAGCCTTTCCAGTAGAAGTAAACTCGATTTAGTATATCTGGTACTTTTCCAGTCTCAGCAAAAATATACCTCCAGCAAAAACAACTTTCCCTTTCCATATTCCATTCCAGGAAAAAAATAAGCCTACTACGAGCCCTCTCTATTGTATCGATTCTTTGCCTCCTGTTCCATATAGCTCCCTAGAAAAAAGCTGAGCCTTTCCTCCGTGCCAACAACTTTCCCTCTCCAGTAGTGCTATTGTTGTTGTTTCTTGAGTACAATATATTCTGGAGTTATAGTTAGTATTTTTAGACTTTTCCTTTCCATCCCAGTAAAACTAGCTTCGCTATATTGTCTCGCTCTTCAAGCCCTATTCCAAGGACTTTCCTTATTCCCTCCCTTCCTGGACAAAAATTGCGACACTTTATATGCCAAAATAAATAATGTGTCTCTGTCCCAGTCCCACTGCCTATTTTTAAATCTCCACGCTAGCACATTCACAACGAGCCAAAAAAGGCCTTGAGAATCTTGAAAATGCTAAAACTCCAGCATTGGCTCTAGCTCGATCTACTTTGTACTCTTTAAAATGGATAAAGTTCCGTCGAAAACTATGAAAACTGGCCTTGGGCTGGATTCAACATAAAAGGGAACCATTTCACTATACCTACTTGATTTCCCTAGAACGTATTCAAGTGGGCTTTTACAAATATCCCTTCTTTCCGGCTCATATCTCTCTACAAAAAAATGAATTGAAAGATGTCCTTACAATACTC
>JAANSQ010000689.1:0-20107 GCA_036850885.1 Lepidocyrtinus dapeste | reverse complement strand
CTTTGAATATTTTACAGGTGAAGGAAAAGATGGTGCGTTTGCGAGAAGCCGTCTCCGAGGATTTGTGGACCATGACTCGTAAAACGGATATAATTATCCCTGAGCGTTGGGCAGAAAATGCATCGAAACGATTGCAGGTTCACTATTTACTTTTAGAACGACATACGCTAGTTGGCACGCGTTAAATAGGATGATTTATGACTCGCATCATTATCCACTTACACTTTTTCTGAAAACTTTTGAAGTGGATGGTGCGAGATTTATTGCCTCGATAGTAAAACGCGCTCTTTATGTTTACTTTGGTGCAAGTTTTACGAGCTGAAAAGACATAAGAAGAGACTTGTTTAAGAAATCATGTATTTCCGTTTCAATATTAAATATGAATTTTAATGGTGTCTCGGTTTCCTTATGAAAATAAATGTAGGAGTTTGAGACGAAGCTACTTAAAGCAATTAGGAAGGACGGATGGGATGGGAGTGAAGATCAAACTCAGCTCAATTGGACTTTTACAGGATCACTTTTTTACTCAATAATTGTCATTACCACAATTGGTGAGAACTATTCCCTATTAAGGTTTTTTACAATCAACTTTTGATTTTATTAACCAAGTAATACGTATTCAACCAGGGTATGGCCACATTGCCCCAAAAACCGTTTGGGGGAAAATCGTCACTATTTTTTATGCGATTATTGGCATTCCACTTATGGTTATATGCTGGTCACATATTGGAGACTTTATGGCCAATTCCTTCCGTTTCCTATACTGGAGAGTGAGTTGAATTTAATGTCTTTAAAATTCCGGATGGTCTCATCAGAAAGACAAATGACGAGCATTTATGCTTTTATGAATCTCTGTTTTAGGTTTGCTGCTATTTATGTACAAAAAAGCCGAGGCATAGACACCGACCTCCTCATCTAAAAAGAGGTCGCAGTGTTCGTGGTCCTCCAGGCAGAGCTTCTAGGTATTCTTAGAAATACTTGTTTTTAAAGATGCAACATTTGAATTAAAATTGTACTTGGTTTTTAGTGCACGCATGAAAAGATCAATTAGAAGATCTGGCAGAGTCTCACAGAGATCAGCAGACTCTGCCATGTCCGATTCTGTCATATCGGCGATGAGTGATCCAGGGTATGAAATCCATTCATTTCAAAAAAATCTACTCGACCAACTATTAACAATGTTTTTCTTTCCCAATTTAGGGCATACGGATTACCAGGATCTGCTCAGCATTATACGTCTTCAACCCTTCCAAGAACTACACAACCTAGAGCATTACCTCATCCGGGGCATCATGGACATCATCATATTCAAAGACAAGTACAAGCAGTGTACCATTAAAAATGAAACTAAAAGTGCTTTTATTCAAAAATAATGTTATGAATATTTCCTGGTATGATTTCAGAGATCAGCAAAATCTGCAGAGCCAGAGTTAACTCCAAACCTTCCAGTTCTATATAATAAATACGCAGAGGATATTGTTCGCATGCCAGTGACACAGGAGATCCAGGAGACTATAATTGATGCCAGCGGTAGTAAATTGGATCTAAAAGCGCAGCAACCAAGGCCTTCTGTTGTTTCCCCGGTTCCTCCAGGAATCAGTCGTAACCGTTCCGTTCCTCCAGACCCTCAGCGTTTCGTAAGTGAAGCATGCAAATTCATGATAATTTTTTTTTCCTTCGAGACTCCAACTTTGAAGTGATCTCCAGGTCGCAAAACACCCAGAGGAATTTGATTTCTGGGACGATGACTTTGACGATTATTACGAAGAAAGTGACTACGAAGAAGAAGACTTTGGGAGTAAACCTGTTCCTATATGGCTGTGTTCCAGTTTGGTCATAGGATACATTGTCGGCGGAGCTTATTTATTTTCCAGCTGGGAGGACTGGAACTTTCTCGACTCGGCATATTTCTGCTTTATTACGCTAACTACAATAGGTAAATTATAATATGAATAAAAATTGCCCGAAAGACTTACGTATATAAAATTAAATATTTTCATAGGATTTGGAGACTTTGTGCCAACTCAAGATTCTGAGACTAGTATTGCGCTATGTTCTCTCTACCTACTTTTTGGAATCGCACTGCTCGCAATGAGCTTCAATCTTGTGCAGGAGCAAGTGATAAATTCAGTCAAAAGACTTGCTATGACTTTAGGAATTTTAGATGACGAGGAAGACAGGTAGAATGTTATTTAGTATAAATTGAAAATATTCTTGTCAGTTTTCTCTAATTTGGGTATTGTCAAGGGCCAACACTCTACCTACGAAAAACTGTAAAGTAAGACTTCCTACTAAATTCTTACAAGAGTCGTGTAAGGTTTCATGATTCGGCCATTTATTATTTATTTTCTGCTTCAGAAAATTTTCTTTTTTTGAATAATTTGGACTGATATACTATAAATATATTTTCTCGATTGCTTACATCTTTTAAATTGAGTAATACAAAGAAATGGATTTATTTATCCAAATCTATTCGGCAACTCCCAGTCGCCGTAATAATACCTCCAATCCATCTAAAACACACTCTACTTGCTGGGGAAAGGTGTTCTCTGTTTATTTAATCCAAATCTAAATTGTAAATACAGTAGACGAACCATAGCGCATATCACAGACCAACGACCAACCGTTTTTATATATTAGTAGATATTATACCTATCGTAGTTTTACTTTATATTGATAATAACTTTATCATAAGATCTCAAGGTAAATGGAACTTGTAATTCGTACTGCTTCAGTTCAGTTCAGGCCTTTCTCATCCTTGTTTTTCCTGATTGTAATCGTTAATATTATATAGAATGCAATGGAATGATATGAATTGTTACTGGTGATGCAGCTACATGACAAATTATTGCCCAAATGCCCAGTTGTTTTCCTCCATAATCCTCTATAATTCTTCTCTGGAAAGAAGGATTTATGGCATTCACAGGAAAAAATGTAGCTATCGCATCCTTCATCTCATCTAAAATCTGCAATGCAAGTAGTATTTCTATTGAATGAATAAAAACGCTTATATTGAGAAACGTAATTGAGTAAAAGCACATGATTGTTCCATGACAAGCAAATAGGTACGCGAAACGTATTGAATGTCTCCAGCAGATATTAAAACAGCCATCCCATACTAATCTGGATCTGGAATAACCTTTCGTATAGCATAAGTTCCTCCATCCCTACTTGATCAACATGAGTGGAAGCCGTGCAGGTAAGATTTATAAAGATACAGTACGAATTACGATCAATCAACCTTTTTATTAGATTGGCAGGTTGAGGTTGTTTTGTGGTTAAATTCTGTGCAATACTTTTTTTCATTTTAAAATTTAGGGAAGTTATACTTGAATTGAACGAAGAGTGTAATTTATTAATTTATAGTTTCTAAAAGCCTGTTTTTAATAAATTGAGAAAGATCATATTATCATGTGCCCTTCAAGAGGTACACCACAATAGTTTGTAATTCCACAATAGAAATCAAATTACGTCTAATTCATCATCAACACTTTTCAAAAGACTACCATCATGGGCATACCGCAATACAGTCAGTTCTCCAACGCGCTCAGTACAGGAACCAGTGCAGTTGGTAGTAGTAATTATTACAACTACGACAGTCCATACTATTACGATGAAAAAGCCAATACACAGATTCCAGCACTTCCAGCTACTACGCAATTATCATCATCGTCAACACAAATAGGGTTGAATGGTCAAACCTTGGAGGAATCTTCACTTTTCCGAGATTATTTAGACAAGGGGTTTAGCACTAGCTTCGTTCAGAAATATGACCGTGAACTGACCATTGCCGCGAGTAGTTTGAGTGTGCTTATCTTGCTAACAATAGGATGCTGTGTGTGGTGCCTCCTAGTAATTTTAAAGAGAGGTCAGGTTGACGAAGACGATGGAGAGAAAACAGGGGCAAAGGGAGATGCTGATGATGGGGTTTCGGACGAACTGGATTCATCCTGTGGCTTATCTGACGTGTCAGTCGAAGCTGGAAACAATGGGAAGAAGTGGGTTGGAGGCACCAAGAGGAAGATACCAATCATTTCTAAAATATTTTCTAAACATAATGGAAACGGTACCAAGATTTTAGCTCAGCACAGGAACATAATCACACCAGATAAAAATATTCCATTTATTGTTCCAACGGTAAAAAGTACAATATATTTCTAGTTTAAAAAATATAGTAGCATATGAATATAGAAAATAGCACATTCCATTACATTTATAGATTCAGCTTCCAGCACAGCCTCCAGCAACAAGCAAAAAACAAGATGGTTCTGTACTTTGCGATGAACATCATCACCCATCAACCTCCTCCGAGCCACAACCATCCACATCAGGTGGAACTTCTAAACAGCAAGGGATCCTCCTTGCACAGCAGTTCTTTCCACAGTTGGAGCACCCAGAGTGTGATTCTTGTCCGTTAATAGCATTCACCCTATTTTACGAGCTTTCCTCGCAAATACTTAACGTCCGTTTGTTAGAAGGAAGAAACTTTCCGGAGACCGTGAACCACACAGTGTCCGTAAAAATTTATCCGGGACGGAGTGCCAAACAAACAACTAAAGAATTTCGGTCGAGGTCTCCCGTGTACAATGTGGAGTTTTGCTTCCACGTTCGAAAAAGTTCTCTTCAAACAAAGATCCTAAAACTGAGGGCAGTTATACCTGGAAGCCCCAAGCGTATCATTGGCTACGTTAATGTAGCACTAAAGGACCTTCCTGGATTTGATTCTGCCACGGAAGAACTCACGAAGGATTTGAAAACTACACAGTTATGGAGGCGAGTAGAGTTACCTTCAGAACTTGGCGATGGTGTAAAACTTCAAGTGAGCATAAAATGGAGTCCAGAACCTAGCCCTGGCTTCCTCACTTTAAAAATCATTGAGGCGGCTGGTCTTCACGAGAACAGAGACTGTGATTACTGTAAGACCAATTAATTACTTTGGACTTGGCTCATTTCACATGAATTGCTTCCTTCACCTCAAAAACTCATTTTTAGGGAAATAAATCATTTTTAATATATTTTCTTCATAACAGCTTCCTCGTACATAAAGGTGACGCTACAAGAGCAAGGTCGAAATATCAAAACTCGAAAAACGCAGTTGGTACGTTGGGGCTCAGTTCCTGCGTTTGACGATGTGTTTGTGCTCACGATTCCTCGTGAGCTGCTCTCTCAGATTTCCTTCCTTTTGGTTGTTATTGCAAGAGGTCGATTAGGTTAGAACAGAACAAGTCTTTCATTCCCTCCTCATTCATTTTACACAAATCTATGAAATCTTTAAACATATATATCCCATGCATTTTGCAATAATCTCGTCATTTCTCACCAATTTGTTCTTATATCATTCAACTGTGTAATCCCTTCTAATCTTTGTTGCTGACAGGTTCAAAAGCAGTTTTGGGGAAAATTACCATCGGTCCTGTTCCCTACTCTGTTATCAGTGGTGGGACATCCGGAAGAGTTTCTGCTGATGGAGGAGGGGTTGCTCGTGCTTCAGCACAATCCTCAACATCCGCATCTTCCACCGGTACGGAGATTTGGGAAGACATGTGTCATCAGCCTGATACCGAAATAATACGATGGCTTCATTTACTACCCTAAAGATATATTAAGCCTAAAAGTTCAGAAAATTTAGAGAAGCTAAAATGATGATTTTTTCATCCAAAGCATTTCCATGTACCAGCAAAAGTTTAGTAACTTTTTCCCATATTAAGCTTCAGTATCAACGTTCTTTTAAATAATGTATGAGTCACAGTCTCCATTTCCTTTTTTATCGTGAAATATTATTTTGCCCTTTTGTCAATTTCTATTGAGCATGCAAATTTTTTGGAACGAATGCACTTTTTAACAAGAAAAAAGTCTCCTGTCAAGCTTGGAAAGGAATGGAAAGCAAGTTCAAAAACATTTTTATAGATTCTTTTAGGGTACATGTTTTTCAGCTCCAAGACAAATTTTTCGTGACAAAAACCTCCCCAACTATAATAGCATAAAAAATGTTATTTTTTCCCTTTTAGGATGAGTAGCATGCTGTGTTCTTTTTATGACGATGACATGCGAATGTGGCAGTTCAATCACTCTTTTCCCAAAGACTTTTTTTTACTAGATCTTACCAAAACTCAAGTAAAATAGGTAATGAAACAGGACGACCCAAGAGAGTCATTGAACGAATGTAAAAACAGAAGCAGAAAAAGAAAGATAGCTTTAAAAAATAGGAGAAATAAAAAAATTTTATTTAGTCTTACTGATTGGAATTCTTATAATTTGGAAATTGGTTCTGGTTCGAATGTAATTCAGAGGAACCTACAAAAATCTTGTCTCGTTTTGAAAAGGATGAAGCAGCAAGAGCACGTCCCAACCTCAACCCACATTATTTAAATGCTCGTTTAGTTCCTGTGTGTTGTGTCGAGTCGGTTTTATGTAGTTGATTGAAGCTGATGAGCGTGATGAAACAAACTCGCTAATTGTTTTTGCAATAAAAAAGTCAAGTCTTTCGCTTGAGTAGTGTTTTGAGGGAAGTGTAAATACACTACGCTTACACATATTTTTACTTCCTCCTTTTTCCATCTCTAATTCCAACAAGCAAAAGTACCATAGTCATCTACGGATTTGCGACGCTGATTGCTGATCCATGTTTGATTCGCAGAAAACCAATTTAATTACCCAGATTAGTCAGCGTAATCAAAGATTTAAAAAGGGTTCGAGAAAAAAATGAGTAGGTGGACACAAAACCTTTATCAAGTGAATTATATGTTCGTATGATTTTTATTAAATCTTTTTATTAAAAATCGATGATTGATGTTTCCGCCACTTTAATTTTGCTACTGGTTCTGGCTCTTTACACTTAGATTAGTGATAATTATTGATCAGTTCAATGTTTTATTGTCGGTTTGAGGGAGATAACCTCCTTTGCTCTCATCATGAAACATGCTTGGTGTCGTAGTATGAAAAACGTATACGCAAGTAACCCAAAATTAAGCTTGCGGCAGTTTTTTTCTGAACAGTCACATAAAGTCATTTTTGTTTCAATGAAGCTGTAAATTAAATCAAAACTCGACTCAAAATTATAAAGAAAACCAGCATTAATAGAATAATAAACGTACCCTTTTCTGGAGTTATTTGTCAAAAATCATACATTATTCAAAATAATTATCTCGCAGTTTCACTTGTCCAGTAATTTGTCAACTGAAGACTGAATTCAAAAAATCTTGTAAACTCTGAAGAATGCATCATGCACCACAAGCAAAAAAACACGGAAAACGAGAAACTAGAACCGTGAACCATGTGCAGAACTAAACTAAATTCCATATATAATTCCATTGATCATCTTTGTTTAGGTTTAGGTCGTTCGTTTCACTCTATGTTTTCTCTTGAGACGTTGTGAATAACCTCCTACATCGAAAAAGCACGCTCATTTTTCCATTTAATGCTCACGACTCAAAGAGTTAACATGAACCAGCGACATAATGAACTCTGTTTCTGCCTTGGCTCATCCTCGTCCTCCCAAATCCTCCTCGTCAAAGTTGACATGACATGAATGATCAAAACCCAAAACAAACCTCGCAAACTTTTCAGTGACTGACTGAATCAAACTGAAAACCATTCCCAGTCACTAGTCTAACTTAAACTACAATAGAAGGCAACATAAACCTAACGTCAAGTTAACAGACACACACATAATTTTTTCCGTCTCAACCCGTTTTCTTCATCTCTTTCAATTTTATTTTCATATCCCTATCTATCACATTTCCTCTCATAAAAATATCTGAAGGTACACATTTGGATTTGGTTGTATCTACATGCATCGTCATCCATCTCTTCTCGTCCTCCTCCTTCTTATTCTTCATCATTTATCCAAATCCCCACGAAAAGGAAAATGCATAAGAAGACCGCATCTCTGAAAAACTGCTTGTCTTTTCTTCTCGATTTTTAAAAGACTTCACCATATTCTATGTATTATGCAACCTTTTCTTTTTTAAAAACCAGTCACTCCAAAAACTGCATCTTCAGTGTTGTGAGCATGTCTTCAGCGTAATCAACAAAGCAAAAGAGAAGCCACCACTTGACGAGCAAAAAAGGGGCAAGAAGCGCAATACAAAGCGTCTCCTTAATGTCTATTAAAGTTCATACCAACATTAAAAAATTTCCCATTCATTTACTTTTTCTAAGTCAAAACCAATTTTTGTGCATCGTAATTAACCCATTTTGTAGAGGATAATTGATCTTGTTCCAGTTAAGTGACTGAGTGTCAAATAAAAAAATTAAGACAGTGATTCCCAACTCCTTTCTATGTCGTGCACCTAATTTCCCCCAACACAAACTCTTTTAATTTCCTTCTTCCTTCATTACACATTTTCCATACAATTCGTGCAAAAATAGGCTTTCTTCGAAAGTAGAATGAGAAACAAGTTCAGTATGAAAAACACTCTTTACGGAAAGTAGGTAGGAGTCCGACTCAGTCTCATCATCAGATCAGCCTTTTCAATTCCCAATTTCATAACCTTTTGACTTCCCATATAACTTCATTCATTCCAGGGAATGGAGCATATCGCTTTAAAATTCAATAGTGTTTTATTAATTTGTACAGACATAATACCCCAACAGAAGTATAGGTCATCACATAGCTATACGTTTTGTTTCATTCTTGAGAATTAAAAAGATATTTGAGTACAGTTTTTTTATTTACATAGTAGTTTTTTTTGGGGGCAATTGACATTATTCTGCATTTTGTTCGTAACAAATTTCTCATTAGAGAGAGAGAGAGAGGAAGAAAGTGGGTAGTCTTCCCTGAGCAAAGTTTTACACTTGTCACAGTTTAAGTTCAACCTGAGTCAAGTGTACGCTGTGTGTGATTGTGCGTGCTTTAAAGTTCCATTTCCGCGCACTTATTTTTATTTTATTTATTTGCTCCAGAAACACAAAAAATAAAATAAATTATCTAAATGAACTTCTCCAGTGTAGTGGCACTCTTAGTGCTTTCTACCTTTTGTAGCTTTTGTATATGTGGTAATAACGGGATTAGCGTCGGGAACAGTAACAATGATATCACTAAGAAGCTAAGGCGTTACAAGGTAAATCAAATAGATTTTTTAATAGGTGATTCTTCCCTAATTAGTCTGATTGAATGATAATGTGCCATAGAGAAAGTTTTCTTTAAAAAACATGATGATTTCATTCCATATGTAAAAATTAAAACCAGATTTGTAACGGAACGCGATGCAAGTCAATACGATCATTCACTCCTCCAAGCCTCCTCTTTGACATGGACTCATTCCTGTACAGTCGATGGACTAGATGGGCTCCGTGCAGCAGACACTGTACGACGAAACGCTACAGGCAGGTTCTTTTTTTTCGCACTTTGTTTACATTTTTATCGTAAATTTGCGACATTTCTCCCATATAACGTGCTTGTGGGTAGGTCTGCGTAGCGTATTACATCATACTACATGCAATGTGGGTTGATTTGATGATGGAAAAAAGGCTTAATTAATTTCAAAATAAAAGATCGTTTCGCTTCGCAATGCATGTGGCTTATGGTAGCAGAGTAGGAATAGTAGGATGCACTTTCACATTTATCTCGTCTCCTATGAGTCGTTCGACTTGTTGAAATGGGAGGATGAAATATGTAGGAAAGAATGCATGAAATTTAGTGTCTTATTGCTTCTTGAGAAAAGGCCGATTTTTCAACAACTTTTTAATGTCGTGTGCAACTAGGGCATGCAAATTTCCGTTGGTATGTGGAAACACTGTGTTACACGAGGAGGCTTTCTGCTACCACCGAGGCACACATTGCGAGCACATTTTCGAAAACAATCAGCGTGACTTTTTAGCATCTGGCGGAGGTGCTGAACAGCAAGAGGGAGATGAGGAGGATTCCGAATACTTTGAGGATTATGTTGATAGGATTAACAAGGAGCAACAAAATTTACCGCAAGAGAGTCGGTGAAATCATTTCATTATCCTAGTTTCATGCATTTTTTCAACTTGGAAAAAGTATTTGGGTGAAACCTAATGGATCTAATTCTTTTTCAGGTAATCCAATGGCGCCAATGACAGAGACGTTTTTGGTGCCTAGTGCACCAACAAATGATGCCGGGTCGATTGGAAAGATTGTGATGGACTCTCCGCCAGCTTCTTCTGTAAATACGAAACCGATCTCATCGTCGGTAGGGAGGGTGCCTGCAACAGGTCAGCAACAAGATTTACAGCAACAAAGGCCAGCGCGTCATCCACATCGCCATGGGCGGAATCAAGGAGGCTTTGAATACAAACCCTCCGCACCTGGCGACTCGGACAAGGATTTGTTTTCAGGAACCGTGGGACCTATACCACCATCTTCAGATTATGTGAATAATGTTGAGTCAGATGAAGAGGACCAGCCAACTTGTGGGATCGCGAGAGACATGAGTCCCAATTCTGGCATGGCTTTGAGGATCTTGGGAGGAAGAGAGACAAAAAAGGGAAAGTGGCCTTGGCAAGTTGCACTCATGAATAGAATGCAAGAAGTTTTTTGTGGAGGGACCCTCATCGCAAATCGTTGGGTCCTTACAGCCGCGCAGTAAAAAAAACTAGAATTTTGAAATAGATAATTTTATCCCAAAATTAAATTTAAAACTGATTTTAAAATTGGGCAGCTGTATACGAAGAAATTTGAGGGTGACTATTGGTGAGCACCACTTACACCGTCATGACGGCACGGAGAAGCATTACAAGGCGAGGAAGGAAAAATGAGGAAATCAAATGGTAATTTTGTGTTGGGAAATTGCGTAAACTTTAATTTGTCACATGTGTGCGCAGGTTCAAGCCGCATTCATTCATCCCAATTTTGACCGTGAGACAGTTGACAACGATGTCGCTCTCCTTTTGCTACCAGAACCTGTGCCAACAGCTGCTGGTTTGGCATGCTTGCCTAGAGAGAATCAACCACTTCCTGCTCCAGATACGCTCTGCACTATCCTCGGTTGGGGAAAGAGGAATCACACGCATGTTTTTGGAACCACTACGCTACATGAAGGAAGAGTAAAAGCTTGTTCCGCCAATTAAATTTTATGAGCTTGACTACACATAATTTCATTCTCATGCAATGCAAGTTTTTTTGTGCAGGTCCCAATTGTCAGTAATCTGGAATGCCGGTTTCGCTACGGAGCACGTGAAATTACGGGTAATGTACACTAACAGTTTCTTATAGATAAGCAAATGACAATATTAAAACTGCCTACATGTGTTTTCTTTTTGCCCCGCTACGACCTGCATATATGATGTTCAGGTAACATGTTTTGCGCTGGATACCGTAGAGGAACGGTAGATTCATGCGCTGGCGACTCAGGAGGCCCTATTCTTTGCACTGATCAACATCGGTAAAATATTTCTCGCAGCTTTAATTACTTGGAAAATTAGAGGCTGTTGAATTTCTCAAATATTTTGCAGATGGACTGTCTTCGGCGTGACAAGTTTTGGTGACGGCTGTGGCCGCAAAAATAAGTTTGGAATCTATGCTAAAGTCCCAAATTACGTCGGATGGATACAGAAGATAATGCGAGCTAATGAGTTTTACGGATAATTGAATTGAAAGGCATATTGTGTTTCTCAGAATGAGATTTTAAGAACAGATTTACTTTCTTCTCTGGCTCAAATCAGTGACATGGAAAGACCGCTGCCATTTTAACCAGTATTTGTATTTTTTCTACATAATTTACAAGACACACACACCACACCAAACTATTTCTCTCTCTTTTTTTCATGGCATGTGAGGCGTAAAACTAGGATACAATATCACATTAAATTGTTATAAATTATTGACGCTGCTGTTCTAGATTAAGACGTTTTTTGACAAAGATGTTAATGGTTCAAGTAACGTAGCCGTGAATTTAGGTTAGTATGCGAATTAACAGGACGACATTATTGATGAGTTCAAGATTCTTCTTTTTGCTTTATTTTTTAGGTGCCATAAATGAAGTTGTTCACGTTCAACCCGTAATTTAGTAAACTCGAGTTATTTATTAGATGGAAAACCTTAGATAAACAAAATTAGATTAAACCTAATGCAAAAAACGTGTATTTACGTGTATAAACATCTACTACATAGTTTACTTAGTCGCTGGATGTATTTTGAAAGTTTAACTTTGTCAATATGACCAAAATGATGCGTGGAGGGAGTTGGGTATTAAAGTCTGAATAAATTATTCTTTGTAAAGGATGAGCTTCAGGATGGTTTCTTTATTTTCAATTTGGTCTTCATTAATAACTTAAGTATTTTGATAGTAATCTGACCTAAAGTGTGTAAATGTACAGTGACGTGTTTACATGCAACGGAACGGTTCTTAAATTACTCTACGAAATACTGTACCATATATGGGATGTGGTACATGTCATGCGATTCATGTGTGTATACAGGAAGATTTAATGGCCTAGGCTAATCAAAGATGAGCTAACTGTGCAATTTTGCATTGGTGGCGGTTGTTGGAAGATGAAAAGATGATGTAGATGTACATCAATCCTTCCATTGAATTGAAGATCAAGAAATTAAACGACAACGTAATAGATAATTGCAGTTTAAGATGTGTAGTATTCAGATACATTCAATTAGAATAATTCAAGTATGGTAATCGCACGTGATTACAAAAGTACTAAACATGACATTGGTTTTCCTTCTCTGAAGAGGAAACGGGAGAGGCATTAAAAGGTTTAAGTATGTGTCTAATTGGATGAAATGACAACAGATAGGTCATTATTTGTATGTATGGGCTAAATTTATGATATGAGATGACGCAATATCATTATATAAGAGACAAAGAGCAAATACTGGGTAGAGTCTATATAGTCCTTTAAAATTGGACATTTCTTCACATCGAGTGCAGAAACGCAAACAAAAAGGCGTTTACGTTTTTATCTCGGTGACAAGATTATCGCAGGTGCTGTGGCTGTGATTGCATTGTAATTACAACACAATTGTTAGATTCATCCGTTATCATATCAGTAGAACGACAACATTACATACATATATAACGTCTCTTAGAACGTTCTTCCCTTGACTGTTTGACAAACACGCGCTCAATGAATGGAAGTATTAAGTGTACGTTGATCTCTCCATTGTCGCAAAATATTTGAAGAATATGGAATGATTTGATCAACAAGAAATTAGTTTACAATAGGATTTTGGGCGTACTAGAACCAATCAGAGATTTTCAAACAAACAAAATTACATAGAATTGTACATACATACGTACCTGTGCATTTAATATTTATAAAAAACTTAAGAATTTGTGTGGGATCATGGGAGGAGAAAGTGGAAGACAGAGAATTTTAGGAGCATTTCCTCCTACGAAACGTCTTAATGTCTTGATAGGAATCACCGTTATTATTTCTAACCTATCACTAGTACTATCAGTCAGTGAGGAATCTATTCGAAAGGCAGAGGAGATTTTAGACCGCATGCCGATTATTGACGGGTAATAAAAATGTATGAATTTGTCTCTATTCATTCCGACCGTACTATTGTGGTCAATCAGGATACGATTATGATAAATGGGTAATGAGTCATACGTATCTTATGAATCTTGTGATTCATCTACTTTTTAGGCACAATGACTTCCCTTACAACCTTCGTGAACTTTTGTTCAATGATTTGAGAAAAGTCAACTTCAGCCAAGATTTGAGAAAAGTAGAGCCGTTTGCTAGCAGTCCGTATTCATTCACAGACTTGCCAAGATTACGAGAGGGGAAAGTTGGTGGCCAAGTACGTAAACAATTTCGCAGGACTAAATACTTAATGATCTACGATGATTAAAACTTTAAATTGGGGCATTATGAAAAATCTGGTTTTTCCTCAAAGTTCTGGGTCGCTTACACGGACTGTGAAAGCAACAACGTAGATAGCGTTCCACAAACACTGGAGCAAATTGATGTGATCAAGAGACTTGTGGAAGAATACCCTGATGATTTACAGCTTTGCTTAACTGCAGCTGGTAAACATTAATTATATTACTTGGTTTAAATTTTCTTGGAGGATTACTACATTACTTACTTGTGGTCAAACCTATTTAAACTGAGTAGACATTGAAGATGCAATTGCCAAAAAGAAAATTGCTAGTTTAATTGGCATTGAAGGAGGACACTCTATCCAGTCCAGTGCGGGTGTTTTGAGAATGATGTATGAGTTAGGTGGAAGATACATGTCTTTAACCCATAACTGTAATCTTCCCTGGTAAGAAAAGTTTGATTGAACTCTAATCACTGATTCTGTAATTAAAAATTGGTTTAAACTTTAGGGCTGACTCAGCACCAGTGGATTCTGTGACAAATCCAATTGCACCAGCAAACGATGGGCTATCTGAATATGGCTTGGAGATGGTCGATGAAATGAACAGATTAGGTATTATGGTTGATCTTTCTCACGTTTCGTTACAAACTATGAGGAATGCATTAAACAGGACCAAAGCACCTGTGATATTCTCGCATTCAGGTGCGAAGGTAATTTGACACGATGTAACAATAAGTTTTAGCTAGAGTCAAGAATGATTTTCACGCAAAATATCACGATGACTTGACTTAATTGATCTAGGCGATCTGTAACCATCAACGTAACGTACCTGATGATGTACTCCTGCTAACGGTAAGATTTTGAGTGTTATTTGAGTTCCCAGTTTTAACTAAACCTAGAAGATTACGTTAATCTTTTTAATTGATGATTTCAAATAATTTATACAGAAACAAAATCGAGGTATTGTAATGGTTAACTTTTATAGTGCCTTTGTTCAATGTAATCGGACTAGGAATGCAACCATTCCTGATCTCATTGGTAGTGTTAAACAATAAAAACTAGCAATGCAATCCAACAATAGCTTTAATTAGGCATCAATGAAGTTCTTCTGTGATTTTAGAGCATTTTAAGCATATCAGGAATTTGATTGGGATCGACCACCTAGGAATTGGTGCTGATTTCGATGGAATTGAAAGGTATGTTCAATACGATCTAAATTCATATATTTCCTTGACTTCATGTGATTAAACGTGACAATCTTAATTAAAAAAAATGCAACAAAATATTCTAGTCCAACAGAAGGCATTGATGATGTCTCAAAGTACCCCGTATTATTTGCTGCAATGCTGGAGACTGGGGAATGGACGGAAGAAGATTTGGAGAAGATATCAGGACGAAATTTAATTAGGGTGTTTAAAGAAGTGGAAGCCGTAAGTCTTACTGTGGTAATTAATATCGGGAATTTAGTGTAATTTAATAATGTAACTTTTGGTTGTAGGTAAGGGATTCTTTAAAATATGTCATCCCAATGCAATCAGTAGTCACGAAAGCAGCCGTGTAAGGACTGATATAAAACGTAGAAAAAAACTACCTTTATTAATTGTACTATTCATTAATTAATTGTTTACTTAACCCAGAATACGGGCAAATTTAACTACTGATTGCGTTTCTGCCGACTTTATTGACGCAATGAGTCCTACGCATCGACGCCGACGGGATTTAAGCAGTCTCATGAATCAAGTAGGACTTTTGAAACAATTTATGCGATTACCAGAGTCGGCACTTTAATATGATTTATGCATTTAAAAATTCAACGATAAAAAATGTCCACATTTAACTGAACTCGCCCATAGATAAACATGTTATAAATCAGTTATACATCGTTCCTCGTTCGTCATTATAATATACATTAGTAATTATTTATTCAATTGAATGTATTAGCATAAATAAACTGAGTTCTAACAATAATTTAGAGGACTTGCTTTTGATTTAATTAAAGCGGTAATTTATTAATGGATCAATGGATGAACCAAAGAAGGAATAGTATTACTTGTTATGACTCTCTAGCTAGAGCTATAGATCATGTACTAGTTAGTATGCATGCCGCTGCCGATTTATAGGAATAACGAGTCCACATGAAAATTGATGAAAGGCGGGAAGAATGTCCAGAAGGCAAGTTTGCCTGCTTGCAAGGCTTGTACTTTGCTGTTTGAATAGGAATATCACGTTGATTTAGATTACGTGCGAATTTAGTTATCCCTGCATTACTTAATTGACACGCATAACTTCTTAGCGTTTTATTTGCATACTTTCGCAGTACAGTCCAGATATTCTTGGTCAAATGTACCGATTAAACTCCTTATCCAAGCTAGGCTCCCCTTATAAGTCAATTAAGATCAGATTAAACATCCTCCGCAACGAGAAGTGTCTAATTGCATCGATTTTGTCCGAGTGAAGTAAAGTAGTAAGGTTGTGTAGACGTGGAATTTAAGATAACTTGTATTGTTAAGTACTACGTAAGAAAGTAGACAGTTGGGTTGGGATTTTGGGAAAACTTTATTAAATAAGTATTTAGTTATTATAACTTGGACATTCACCGCGATGCCAAAAAAGTTACAAGTTGGAATCTTCCTCGAGGAAATAAGCGACATACAGAAGTCCTTGTCGGATAGTCGGGAGGCAGGGTAAGTTATTGATGATGAATAAGTTAAAAGTCATCATGTTGAGGATGAGTAAGCATTTTTTCTGTTTTAATGTTTTAGATTCGACTATTTATGTTGCTCTATCGTGTCGCAAGTATACCGGCAGAATGTACTTAAAGGGTTCGGGAACAATCCCACGATACCATTCAGTTGGTTTGATATGTCCCTATCTTCTTCAGGTATGGTACATGCAAATGCTGGAGTCGTCGCTTGATATTCAAATTTAGATATTTATTCATGATGATATGTTTTGACATATTTTTTTTAGATTGGAACAGTAGCATAGTGGGAGTATTAAGTGATGTTCAACGCCATATAGAATCCCCAGAACCGGATGTGCGACAGAGAGCTAGTAGCCTTTTGGAAAAAGAGTTGGGATATGTGCAGCACTTAGGTCTTTGCTCATCCATTGTTGACCTTCAGCCAGGAGTGAGCTCCAACTTATCTAGGGTTTTAAATGCGAAGAATTCCGGTGAAGGAGGCAGTCATTCCGCAATGATGGTATGGGAAACTTTAGTCTCAGGGCTTAGTGTGCAGACAAGATACGGTATGCGTATGTGTTTCTTAGGATAAAGTCTATGTATGAAACAAAACCGGATGTAATCACGAATGATTTCCTGAGATTGCAGATATCATTTGTTTTAAATCCAGTGTTTTTGTATCGCATAATACTTAGTACTCAGAGAGCTTGGATTGTACCGAAATATTTGTTCATATAACTTTCCATTTGTATATATACATGGTATGGTTCATTTTTTGTTGACAGATTTGGGTTCGATTGCCAATGACGTATCAGACTTCAGACCTAAATGGAGATGTTGACCTCGAATCAGACAGTATCCTTAGCTCTTCATGGAAAGAGTATAAAGAATATAATTTACTTTAAAAAGCTTAGAGCTTATTTTATATTGGAAGTGGATTGCTTTCGAAATTGGCTAGTGGAGTTTTGTTTTAGAAAAATTGTTAAAAAAACATTTATAAATTACAGTTGGAATCTATTCCGAACCGCAGGAAATGGCGATCGACGCACATTTCCTATATTAGATCTTCCTGTTGACCTCCCAGAAGAAGAGGAAATTTTAAGGTGGCTAGGAGAACCGGTCAAAGCCATTTTAATTGGCGAAGGTAAAAGAGTATTAATCATATCACCAGATTAATAACTACCGATTAGTTAGACTTAGTCAGAACTAACTATCCGTTTTTAAAATTCTTTGGTGGATTTAGAATGCTTCACATCCAATCAAAAAGGCTTTCCTATTTTGCCTAAGCGTACCCAAAGAGTAATCAAGGCATTCATAGACATTGGCTCTCAAGTAATTGTGAAATGCACTTCTGATAAGAATCCCCTTTATTACCTCCACTTTAAGCAGTATATCGAATTTCTTTATCGGGCTCTGGTAAGTTATAATTATGCATGATACTTAAAATACGAATATCTATTACTTCCAATGACTGTCATTTATGTATATTGGATTAAAATAGCTTCAAGAATGGGACGAAGATCCAATAAGAAAATATACTAAAGGGTATGAAGACTATCTTCAAAGTCCACTTCAGCCTTTAATGGACAACTTGGAAGCCAACACATACGAAGTGTTCGAACGTGATCCCACCAAATACGAGCTATACCAGCATGCTGTAGCTAAAGCCTTACTGGCAAAGATACCCGAAGAAGAGAAGGACGCCAAGATTCTGTAAGTTTAATTTTTTAGTTAATGTTTTGGTTATTACTTGTAATCATCATTTATTCTTCACATATTCAGGGTTGTAATGGTTGTCGGGGCTGGAAGAGGACCAATTGTCAGGAATTGTATAGCAGCCGCAGAACGAGTTCAACGGAAAATTAAATTGTTCGCAGTAGAGAAAAATGAAAACGCGGTGTGCACTCTGTTACACTTAAAGCACCACACGTGGGGTGACCAAGTTACCGTTATATCCTCTGACATGAGGGAGTGGGAACCTGAAGAAAAGGCAGATATTTTAGTATCCGAACTGTTGGGCTCCTTTGGAGATAATGAGCTCTCACCAGAATGCTTAGATGGGGCGCAGAGAATCTTGAAACGTAATTTAAACTCAATTTATTTTAGCATCATGCTTGACCAAAATACATTAAATTATATATCAACCCTTGTTGACTTTTAGCTGATGGAATAATGATTCCACAAAACTATACTTCCTACGTGTCACCAATCATGTGCCCTAAACTCCACGGAGAAGTTCGACCATTCCATGATGTGAACAAACACATGTTTGCTCACTACGAGACTCCCTATGTGGTCTATTTGAAGAATTTTTATGAGATTGATAGACCAAAGTCTCTCTTCAAATTTTCCCACCCTAAACATGGTTAGTGTTAACTCCTTTAGCTTTGAAATACAGATGTCTTACCCTGAGGTCATTTTTGAAATCATTATGATTTTTTACAGATGTTAAAGCCACCAATGATAGATTTGGTTCGTTGGAGTTTACCGCACAACAAGATGCCGTCCTGCACGGATTTGCTGGATACTTTGACAGCCTCTTGTTTGATGACGTTTTAATGAGTATTCACCCAAACACTCTGTCCCCCGGGATGTTTAGCTGGTTTCCTATATACTTTCCAATACGAGTAAGTCCTGTCCAAGTACTGTGTTTGTGATTTTGTCAAAAACTTACAATGTAATTATTTTATGTTTTCTAAGGAACCTATTCAAGTTAAGAAAGATGACAAAATCAAGGTGAATTTCTGGAGGTGCTCAAACAAACACAATGTCTGGTACGAGTGGTCCATTAGCTCGCCCATCCCCTCTCCTATTCACAATCTTAACGGACGTTCCTACACAATCGGGTTGTAATATTCTTTAATCTTGTAGCATAAAATGGATTCCGTCGAATAATGATGGATTAAGTCGTCTGGTTGTTAGATAATGATATAAATACTCCGTCTTGAAACTCAAAACAAAAAAAAATAATAAACTGACCATTCATGTGAATTGTAAAGGCTGGTTCTGTTATCAGTATATCATTTAAACTATTTAAATTTAACTTTTCAAGCCTGAAATGCTAATTAAATTCATAAACTCTTTTTGTCTAGTTAGCAAGGTTTACTGTTTGAAAATATTAAAAGTATGTGATACTAAAATATATCACAATTAATCAATCAATTTAAAATATAAGTTAACGGTATGTATTTTCAAGTTGTTGTGGCGTGGCTAGCCAAGGCTCCAATTAGGTTCAAGACAAGTGGGATGTCTAGTCGGGTAGATTTGTAGATGTTATCATGCTGTGAATACGCAAGAAGCTTCATTGTTATTATGTTGGAAACTAATTTTTAGTTTTGCAACTATTTACCAGTCATGTCCGTCCAACTGTCGATGAGCGCTATAATTCCAAAATATGATGGTCCTGGAAGCTGTTGATAAATATTGTTGTGTTTGGCAGGCCAAGAGTATGAGCTGTATAAATTTTAAGGAATGTGAATCGGTTAAAAGTTGGGCGAATATGATATTTCATGGCAGGGCATTTATGCAAACTAAACAATTTAGTTAGTATTAAAAAGTTTACGAGTAAGTTACGTGCCTATATTTCTCAGTTTTTGTTTTTTAATCTGCGAATTTCTTATTGTAATTTAGTTTTTATAAGTTCCATGGAATAGCAACCTCTAAAAAAATTGAAT
>JAANSQ010000688.1:5669-20112 GCA_036850885.1 Lepidocyrtinus dapeste | reverse complement strand
TATCTTTACCATATTTAATTATTTTTTACTTACAGGGTTATCCATGATGAGATACGCGAGGAGTAAAGAGATATAAGCAGCAATCAAGCTATTTTCCATGTGTTTCCCAGCAGTCTGAATCAACTTATCAATGGTGTCCTGCAGTGAGGACCCCTCAGAGTCTTGAGAGTTTTTGTCTTGAGACCCGTTCCCACTATCCCCTTGAGTTGAGTTAGAGTCCCCAGGTCCTTTCGTCAGGATATTGTCTGTGTTACACTCTTCCTTCTTGGCGGCTCTCTCCCTGCAAAGGAACATTTCCACGAAAGCATCCAACACTGGGATTTCTTCGTCAACGCCAGAGTCGTCGGATGCTATCGAACAGGATGAGTCCAACACCCGATAGTTTCCAGCCGAACTTTTTTGCACGGTGGAGAATAATATGGCGGTGCGGCAAGCGCGACTGTGTTCTACCAAGTTGAGTAGCATACACAGAGACTAGAAAAAAGTCACAGATTAGTAAATTATAATTAGACTATTTATAAGGCCATTAAATAACTCTTAAGTGACTTACATGCATCAAGAGATCAAATATTTTCTCGTCTGGGAAGTACCGACCCATTTCGAAAGTGGAATGAAGACATAATTGTAAAAATCCATCCATTGCCAACAAGATTTCACTACCGAGAACTATAAAAACAAAATTAAAAAGAAAAGGTCTCATCAAGGTCATCCATTTCTCAGTTCTAATAGTGTCAGAATCCGTTTTTTACCTATGCCCCTGTAATCATGAGTAAGATTGACGAGTACTCTCAAGACACTAAACAAAATTTCTCTCATCACAGCGGCCGACTCCAGATGGACATTTAACTGAAGCAAGTTATCCTTGCAGAACCTAAACAACTCGACAAAGATTTTGGGGCTTGCTTCCACGCACTTTTCTCTGATGATCCCATCCATAGTCTCAATTTCCCGTTCACTTTGCCCCAAAAGATATTTCTGATTGTGCTCATGGTTGAAGGTCACTTGTTGCAGAACTTGAAGACAGCGATCCACCTTTCTGAGCCTCTCTAGTGCTACTTCAGTCCATCCAAATTGTACTAGTTCCATTTGTGTGTATCTAAGCGACGAATCCACCTCGTTTACAATAGAGTCCAAACCTCCCAAAGATCTCAGCTCGTGTTTAACCCATTCTCCAGCCCTTTTTGACGTTAAGTGAAGTAGCGTCTCCAAAGCAAGTTCGGAAGCTGTAATTCTATCTAATTTGAGATGAGTGGCGTGGCCCCTGTTCTTCATCTCGACACAAAGGTCAAGCACCCTTTGGCGATGTTTCAACGTTTCTAAACTTTCGTGGGAGTCTGAGTCGTTACAATCATCTGCCTTGCTCAACGCCAGAATTAACTTCAACGTGTCGGTATCCAAGTCCATGTTAAGCCTGTCCTGACTCAAGACAAACAGTACCAAGGCAGCCAACAAGGCCAACTCTGGATGCTGAGGGGAGTCATGCAGTTCCCTACAGAACTCTGCCACTGTTCCATGTGCCCTTAAATGCATTCTAAAGGAAGGCTCCATGCATCTAGTAGCCAGTGTGACTGCTGATAGACACCTTATATTCATCGAGTTTTTACTCTTCAAGTCTTCCAAGATATATTGGATATCACCATCAAATTCATGGAACTCCCCAGACTCTTGGAGTTGATGTACGGCCTTCACATTTTTCACTCTAACGTTCCTCAAAGAAGTGTTTAACATTTTATCGTCCTCCTCTTCCTCGTCGAATTCATTAAAAATGCTACCCGCTGGTTGGGTGTATTGAGGCCGATGTTCTTCCACCATAGAGTCATCCTGACCCCCAAACTTATGTCTATATAGTGCCAGTCTTTTACTGCCTTTGGACTGTGTGCTTGGTTCACTCCCGGGATTTGTTCCAACAGTCCCATCTCCATTCTGGGATTGTTCTCTCGCTCGACTCTTGAATATAGAAGCTTTTCTGGGGACAACTACAGCCTTATTAGCGATAGCAGATGTCATTGGGGGAGCTTGGAGACCAGCACCTTCTATGGAACATTGCTGTTGTTTCAGAACCGAGTCTAAGACGCTTATCGCCTCTTGTTTAGCACACGTTGAGAGACTGTTGAGGGGAGCGGAATGATGTGGATGTTGCTGTAACGATTCTAGTCCACATGAAGAGAAATGCTGGAGGTTAGAGGCCGATTCGGGAAGCTCTTGTTCATCTATATGCTGCTGGTCATGTGAAGGAGGGAAATCATGTCCTGTCCCCGGCTGAGGACAGTTTAATAAGTTTCTCATAGCGTAAGGCGAAGAGTGAATGTTGAAAGTAGGCATCTGTTGTTGTTGTTGTTGGAGGTGATGATGCTCAGCTCCGCTATAGGCATGCTGTGCCTGGAGCTGCTGCTGTTGCATTTGGTGATGAGCTTCTATTGGAGAATGGTGGTGATCATACTGGGAATTCTGTTGCTGGAGTTGTTGTTGTTGCTGCAGGTGTTGCTGCTCTTTCGCTCCGGCTGGCATGAATGCGGACATATCAAACCTACTAAATTTTGGTGGACTCTGGTGGCTACTATGGTGACTTTGCTGACTGGATGGTCTAGATCCAGATCTTGAATGTCCATGGGGAGAATGGCTCTCATCATCCCCAAAATCAGTCCAATCATCCACCAAAATGGAACGAATATCATTTGCCTTTGGCAGATTTTGTTGTTGGGGAAGTTGTACGGAGGAAGATTGTGTTTGGGAGGCGGACTGCTGTTGAGCTTGGTACCCTGCTTCCATAGCATTATTATAATAGGTTTGATGTTGCTGCTGCTGTTGTTCCATATCTTGTTCCCCAAGTAAGTTTGGGTTATGTTGCTGTTGTTGTTGCTGCTGCTGTTGCATCTGTTGACGGAATTGCTGTTGCATGTAGGCCTGCGCAGCAAAGGCACTTAGTCCTTGTGGCATTCCAGTGGTACTCCCAGCTCCAGTTAAATTAACAGGGTAACTTTCCATGGAATTTTGTTGTTGCTGTTGCTGTGGTTGTTGTTGATGATGATGAGTTTGTTGTTGCTGGTTTTGGAAAACATTAAAGTTATCTTGATCCTGTTGGTTTTGATCAGTTTGCGGGACTTGGACTTGGTTGAAGGAATTACTAGTGGCGGCGGCGCTTTCATCATGTTCCATTGAGCTAAGCATCTCGGAGAGTTTTTTAAAATCTGCATCCTCTTCCAGCTTTTTTATGATCTCTTGAGCGGGCGCGGAGGATGTTGTTGCTTGCGTCGTCGTAGTAAGTTGATGTTGTTGCTCAATTCCAACCATCAACTCTGGCAGAGGAGGGGGCTGCTGGTACATATCATCCGATTGGGGGAATGTTGTAGCGTCAAACGAATTTCGAAGTTCGCGGTCTAAACTAGGCATTGATGAGTCCTCCTGATTTTCTTCGGGCGCTTCTTCGACCCCACGTCTTCTAGAATTTCTGGTTGTTCTACCGGAAGGCTTTGACGGAGCTGAAGTTGATTCTGCACGTTGAGCTGGTGGTCTCCCTCTCTTGGTTTGTTTGGGTGGGTTTTGTTCCTCTGCATCGAAGTCGTCTGCAGATTTTTTGTTCTTGGAGCCTGGTTTACGACCACGCTTCTTCCCCTGTGGGACGTCATTTCCAACGGCCGTGGAAGCAGCAGCTGCAGGAGGGGCCTCTGCAACAAACTTCCCCCTATCTTTAAATATTCTTAGCTTGATCGGAGGCGAAACAAAGTTTGCATCTGACGTTGAGCCTGAAGTAGGAGTGGTGGGTAGAGGGGGACTCGACAAGTTTTCGTGTTTCTTAGCCCCGTGTTTCTTGTGCTTCTTCGGCTGATGATTCCGATCACTGTAGTTTGTATTTGTGTTGGATGGAATCAGAGGACTGGAAGGTACCAGTGGAGGCGGTGGTGGGAGTGCAGGCATTAAGTCTCCAATCTCTGGTCGAATTGGTTTAAGCAGTGTACTTGCCCCAAGCTCCACTTCCATAGGACCGCGAGACTTAAAGAATTTCCTTGGTTTATATACTGTCGTGGGCGGGGTAACTCCAATGCTTGCAGACGCTGGCGGAGGTAGACTACTACAGACGCTTGTGGCTGCATTGTCAGCCTTATTTGCTGAAGGATCGAGCCTAGCACGTCTTTTAAACGAAGAATATTTGGACTTTGGTTTCTTTTCTTCCTCTGAAAATATTTAAAAGGAATTATAAACCATAATAATAATATCCACAGTTACCTTATTTAACATTATATTTACCTGGTGGAGGCTCACTCGCCGCGGTACTCCTTATTGAAGTAAATGAAGCCACTCCAAATCGCCCGAGACTTCCAGCAACTTTACTGTTGCTGCAGACTTTAAGCAATTTGTCAAAATGATTTCCAGCCCCCGACTGGGAGCGCTTCCCTGATTTGGAATACTTTGACATTTTGAATATCAACTTTGGTAAAAACTTGATCAACAGCACATATATATTAAAATTTGTTTAGAATCACTATACAAATCAGTAAAAAAATACCACAAAACCATTATACGTCATTATTAAGTAAATTGATTTTTTTGTGCCATCTAACTGCTAAATTAACACACTTCTCCAACTAAATATCCATGGTTGCTATATTAGAATATACACCTTGGAGTTCACATGTTTTCTCTAGAGTCTCACTGGTGTACCTCACTCCCTGGAAAAAATCTCCATGATCAGCGACTACGTTGTTGTTGTTGACAACGGGTAAGCCACAGCTGCTGTTTACATTATGGACGAGTGCTCGTGGTGGTAATCGGCTGGATGACAAATTTTTTTCAAACTTATTCATCATCCTCTTCCAGAAATACATTCCTGTTTCCTGGATTTGAAATGACAAACCCCCACAATTGGTTTCGACTTTAATTTTTAAATGCGCGCCAAAACATTTTTTGCCACTTTTAAAATTTCGTTATTATGCAGATTATGCTACTAATTTGTTTTGTGCTTTATGTACACACTACACACACACACCCGTCACGGACGATGAAAAAATTCCAATCAATCTTTGCTCAACAACTTAAGCTTGAATTTGTGTTTTCGTTTGTTGGCATTCACTTTGTGTTTGTAAACTTCATAGATTTCTCATTTTGCTCACGCTCAAAATGTCTTTTATTGCGCTACACCATAATAACTTGCATTTACCCGAGGAAAAAAATCAAATTGTCGTGTTGTCGTCATTTAACATGTCTTAGTTGCACACAGTAATAATTACTTCATTCAAAAAGAAGCTACTGCACGGTCCACTAAACCAACAATTACCTTTTTCGTAAGACTCATCATGAAACAAGTCACATTCTCCTATTTAGGATTGTTAACGAATCAAATGAAAATATGCAATGGGTAAGCAAGGCTATGCGGAATCGTGATGATGATGAAGATTTAAACGAATCAAATGGTTATCTTTCCTTGCTCCTGCATCATATTACAATATCTTATTTGCTGCTAGTACACTTTTTGACTCTTTTTCTCTCTTATAAATATTATGCTTTTTATGCAATAATCTTTTCGCTATGTGTCGCGATGATGATGATATGATGCATTACAATTTTCGCTTTGATTTTCAATGGAATATGAATATGAGTACTCGAAAAAGGGAGACGAATTAACGAAGACACGATACAGGACACACGCCAACAACAACACATTTATTTTTCCTCTCTCTTCACACTCACTTTATTTTATTTACTTTACATTATACAACAGAAGCTATGCAATGGTAAAGGGGGTTAATGTAGTAAAAATTTATTTGTACGTTTAGTACTTGTTGTATGCCATTGCTTCGCATCACGAAGTTTTGTGTGGAGTCAAAGGGGCATTTTTAGAATGGAAAGTAAAAAATGCTCAAGATTTTTTTTCGCCTAAAGAAAATGCAAGAGCAGCAGGGATACGATAGAATAGATAAGGCAAAGGGGATGGAAATGAACATGAAGCAAATAGATCGAGTTATATTAGCATGAACATGTAGTAGTAATGTACCTAATGTTAAAACAGAAAGGGAAAAATATCGATTTTGTTGAGATAGTCTAGTTGGTCAGGAGAACCGTGGAATAAAAAAAGTGTATTTGGCTACATAGGGAATAGGGATATTACACATGTAGGTATACAAGATTGAAACGAGCTAGTCAAGAGGCTTGATTTTTTCAGGAAATTAGGTATACTTTTTAGTATTAAAAATGCTTTTTGTGGGATGTATATGCAGATATACTGGTACTGATTCGTTTAAATAGCCTGTGCGAGGACTGACTCTATGTTTAAGATGGGGCTAGTAGTAGTAATTTATAAAACAAAACCTGAAGTGTTTTCCCTTTTTTTGTGGAAAGGATTATATGATCACATCACGATATGGGGGATATTTTTTGTAGGGTATTGTGGACAATGCGGATTGGATAATGAAATATAATGCTACCTTTTGCTGTTTCTTGTTTGACATGCATACTTCAAACTTTGCAAGTTTTTGCGTCATGTTAGGCTTAGGAAAATTGATGAGCGCATATCATGAGATGAGATTGAGATGCTGATTATGTAAGCTAAGGTAAAATTGTAAAATAGGAATGTGTCGTTTAGCAGAAGGGTTGATGATATTACTGGCTAGGTAGCAATGTTTCTTAAAGACAAAGACGTCAACCTAAGAAATGTGTTTGAAAAAATATAGTGGTGAAATTTACTTACAAGCAACATGAACTTTATGACATGAGTAATATTAAAATACACTTATTCGTCAACCGATTATGAGTATGAAGGTTGTAAAGTCAAAGAGTTCTGTCGTCTGAGACTGTTTCAAATTGTAACGCACGAAGTAAAATGTATGAGTAATTTGATATCTAACGACGGAGTAAAATATGTCTTGTTGTCAAAGGAGGAAGATTAAAGAATAAGAATTGACATCTCCGCTAAAAATTGCATTTTTCCACGGTTTATTTTCAAAAAAAGTAAATGCATGCAAAAATATTCCCGTAATCATCCCGTATTAATAGTTTTATTACATTATTGAATTTGAACTGAAATGTTTACAACCTAAGGTCAAACTCATTAAAATTCTTGGATAGATTGCTGCCAACGGTTTTGAATAAATGAATGGAGTTAGAGTGTGAGACCGTGACATTGACTGGAGAAATGCCTAAAATTTTGTTATGTTTTATTTAACCGGCATAGAGTTGCTTTTACGAAGTTAAATATATTGTCAAACGGACACATACTTAATGTTATAATAATATAACTCATTTCTCGTGCATTCATGAGCAAGTAATGAGAAAAGTATTAAATGAACGACAAAAAATACCTAGACTTTCAGGAAAAAGCTTTCAAGAGAAGTACCAAGATGTTCCTGGTACATGTATCAAGGAGTAGGAGTAATATGCTCGAATACAAGCCATATGAAAAAGCCTAGAACTATTGGGTATTAACCACGTAGGTAAACTGTAGTGTTAAATCGGGAATCATGGATCATGTGCACTGCTGGATAGCTTGAACATTGCATTTACGTACACTTGGATATTTTCGCACATAATTGTAAGCTGTATGAATCATAGATACAATAGCTAGAGATTATAGGAAAATTTGCCGACAACATTTTTACATCTCATTAAATTACTATACTTGCAAACCAATAGATCTGTTCTGATCTCTTTCAAATAAATTTAAATGTTTTTCAACAGTTTGTAGTAACTATACATTTATTAATTCAAAAGGAATTGCTTTATTCTTCCACTTTTAATCTGTGATATAATACATGCATGCATTTTTACGAAAAATCATGAAATTCCCAATTGCTATAGTTCTACTTTTTCAACTTCTCGTGTTAGTGCCAGTGACAATACAAGTCGAAAATAAGTATACGAAAGAAGCCAATGTCAATTATAGGGACATGGAGAAGCCTTTTAGAATGGGGAAAGTAAATATGGTTTGGCACAAAGCAAAACAGGTACTGAAAAATATCAAAATATTATAATCGCCTGAAACTTACTTTGAAAACGAACATGCTCGTAATAATTAAAAAAAAATTAAAAATTAATACCATAGAAACTGAGCGAAACAAAGCTGAAGTCACTCTACACTGACCTCTTAGCTCATGACAAAGAAGAAGCAACCCTAAAGCGATTAAAATCTGATGGGTTGGATAAGGATGGTATGAAAGAGGCTTCCGTGCGGAAGAAGTTTAGAGGATTGCTTCAAAACTACGGGATTATCCATCATTTTGAAGAAGGAACAACGCCTGAAAAACCTCTAAAGCCGGAGCAGGATCCATCTGAGAATCATATTAATAAACGAATTTTTAAAGATAAAAAGCTGGGAAAATTATGGGAGAAAGCGGAAAGATCTGGATTTGATGAGAAGGAACTTAAAACTTTAAAGGAGGAGTTCCAACACTACCAGGATAAAATCGATGAGTATTATTCCCTCCTGGAGACGTTGGAGAATGACGACAAGAAAAGTTAGAAGAGTACTTTTTTACAGTTTTGTAAAAGTAAATGATGGACTGTTATTGGTAATGAAGCATTTTTGTTTTATATTTTTAGATATGCACATCCAAACCCTTAGTGACATTGAGCACATAGACCATTTTGAAAAATCCTCCGAACCCGACAAGAAATATCCAGATGGGGGTCACCCAGTCGTTAACGACATTCGATCAAGACACAGAGGCTTAAAAGATGAATACGAATCGCTTCATAAAAGAGTCGCCACTGGACCAGACTCGAAGGAGTTTTCTGAGCCTAGAGTTGCTGGCTTGTGGAAAATGGCTTTGAAAGCAGACTTTAATCCAGATGAGTTGGAATCCCTACATGTAAGAATTTACTAAGAAATCTTGAGTTTTAGTTTTCGAAATATTATGAGACATTTACTTATTAATCTTTTCTTCAGACCGAGTTGAAGCATTATGAACGAAGACTGGAAAAGTTGCAGCACCTCCAATCAGAGTATATGATAAAGCAGGATCATGACAAGAACTTCATGCACACGGAAAAAGATGTCCACTCCCTTTTTGCCGAAAAGATTAAAAGACATGAAAGGCACGTAGAAAAATTGCACGGGGAGCTTGAAACAAAAATAAGTAACAGGCATAATGAACTTTAAAAACTGCGTTACTTACATATTCTGTTTTATTTATGTAATTTTGAATAAGTAATACGTTTTTGTAATGCCAAATACCTCAGTCACAAAACAAAACGTTTTATATTATCTGAATGTTGGATTATTGAAACTCATGGAAGGTGAATAATTAAAATAAAATGATTAGCAAAATTTCGAATACTGATACTTGCTTTATTTTGCGTTTTGCAAAATCTACGTTGAAATCCTCGTACAATTTCAGTTTTTCTAGTTACCATTTAACAACAAACGCTATCATATCAGTCAAAAAAATTATATTCACTTTTGCAAAAACGGAGGCCCTCCCAAGTTTGGCTTATCGCTGAATACTAGGTCAGTGAATGCTTCAACTTGTTCAAATACGGTAATCTACAACAAAGTTATGAAAGAAAGGGTGAATACGTATTCAAGAATTAGCATCCCAATCGCTTTCTCTCATTTTGATTAAGTAATATTTTAATCTTACCGTATTAGTTCCTGACTTTAGCAACTGAGCAGGAATATAAAGATTCTGTTGTGGCCCAATTTTCCAATATCTGCCAATGTTAAACCCATTAACAAAGACGACTCCCTTGTTCCAGTTGCTCATGTCAAGGAAAGTGTCAGCAGGTTCTCCCGTGATATTCAGCCTAGTCTGAAGTAGAACAGGTGCCTTTGGAAGGGCGCTGGAGTTTTCAAGCTTTGTAAACCCTGTCAGTGACTTGACCCAAGAATTGGTAAACTCGGCAGCAATGATTTCAATATCAGACACTTCCTGTCCATTAATTTCAATTTTAGATTGGTGAATTGGGGCGATTCCTTTTTGCTGAATGAAATCATTGGCCCAGCCAAAGTTAACTCTAGTCAGGGGTTCGACAAGCAAGTCAACGGTGTGATTTCCGGCCTGCAAAACGTTAACTGGAAATTCCCTAATGCTGTTCACCCAGTAATTGGATACATCCTGAGAAACCAATTGTCCATCCACAAGGAGGAATCCAATATCTCTTGGCCATGATCCTTTAAAAACTGTATTATCGCTTGGGGTAATGAACATGTTCTTGCGGTAAATAATATACCCGTACTTCTGACCACTATCGCCATTCATAGGAAGGTTTTCCATGGATACAGGAGCATCCATGCGGAACTTTGATGATGAAGGTACCTTGGAAATGATATCATTATATGTAAGATACTCTTCAGGTTGGAGAGTGGGATAAGCTTCCTTCTTTGATTCTGCGGGGCGAGATGGACGACGAAGTTTTGGGACAGCATATTGATCGATTATTCTCTCTGCAATATCATATTTTGCCGTGTAGTCACCAGCTTCCGACAACGGAGCGTCGTAGTCATAGCTAGTAACATCAGCAGCGATGTATGGAGCCTCCCCAAGCGTATTCCCACCCGCCATAAACGCAAAGTTTGTCCCTCCGTGGAACATGTAAAAGTTAACAGATCCATTCCATTTGACAAGAATGTTGTCTAAAGTTGCCCCAAAATCTAAATTGCCAGACAGGTTTGTAATGAGTTATTGTTTGTATTTGACTATTGGTCACTCAAATTAATTAGAACTAATAAAGAATACAAAGTACTCATCTGACCTTCTGGTCGGCTGCCAGCTTGCTTATCATCACCCCAGTGATTAAACCAACCAGACCAAAATTCCATGGCCATGGTGGGCATATCCGGCTGGACTTCCCTTAGTTTTTGGAAAAGTGAGTCTGGATTAGATTGGAAATTTGCAGTTTGCAAAACTCCTGGCAAGCTACCTTCCATTCCACTTCCACCGAAACCGTTATCAGAGGTGAAATGTAAAGACTCGTTGAATCCATGCTCGTTGTACAAGTCAGCAACAAACTGTAAGTATTCTTTAGACCGTGGACTAAAAGAGCCGTATTCATTTTCGATTTGAATTGCAATTATTGAGCCCCCAGCAGTAAACTGCAAGTCCTTAATTCTTGGAAGTAGATTATCTAGAAAAATCTTGACCCTGTCCAAGTACGGCTTGTTGTTTTCTCTCACTTTCATTTCTGGATCCCTTTGAAGCCAACTTGGAAGACCACCATAGTCCCATTCTGTGCAGATGTATGGCCCTGGTCTCAACAAAACTAAGAGATCCTCTTCTTGAGCGATTTGAAGGAATTTCGGCAGATCTGTAAATTCGCTCAAGTCGTTGCCTCCGTCACCAAAGTCAAACTTTCCCTTGAATGGTTCGTGAAGGTTCCATGCTACATACGTTTCTACTGCATTGGCTCCAAGTGCTCTCAACTTCCTAAGCCGGTCTCGCCACAGATCAGGATGAACCCTGAAATAATGGATCGCGCCAGAAATTATGCGAATTTCTTTCCCGTTCAAAGTAAAACGCCGGTTTCCTGCCACGAGGCCGGATGAGATGGTTCCATTTGCGAAATATTCGTAAACGGATGGTAGATTTTGACCAGCTACAGTCCCGACCTAAAATGAAGATTAATTTACATTCTAAATTAGATTCAACCCAAGAATTTAAAAAACGTTTGGATTTTAATCAAATATTAAATTACAAGGACAAATGCAGCCAGTAATGAAAAAATTCTAGCCATTACTTAAATTGCAAACTAAAAAATCTTTTATCCGTTTTGCAAAACCAAATGGATAATGACAATGTCAAGAAACGCGAGTGTCCCTTTTTAAGTAAATCTCGTTTTGAGAATGATATGACAGCGAAAGGAAAAGTTATACAGCTCGATTATCATACGCAATATCAATTATATCAGTGGTTTTATCAATCATTCAATAGGTATCCAAATAACAATCGCCACCACCGACTCCCATAGATTGACACATTTAGTTAAAGTACCTAATTCCTTCTGCTCAACAACAGATCAGTCCGATTATCATATCAGTACTATTTACAAAGATAAACATGTAGTCCAGGTAGTATAGTGACAAGGTTTCAAGCAAAATAATATATTTTCCAGGTTTTTTTCGGGGGGTCATCGACAATCAATGCTACAGGAACTGCTAAAGTTATTTTTTAAAATTCTTTTTCAGTCAAAATATTTTAATGGCTCTTTCTAATTCCAAAATATTAAAACATATTACATGTTTATTTAGGTAATATCTTTAGCGGGTAACTTGTCTGTAATTAGTGATGCATAATAATGTAAATTTTATAATTTGACAGTTAGTTTTTCATATCTAGGGGACGTTCCCCGTATAAGTTAATCTCTGTTAGGTAATCATAATCATAAATAATACAAGACAGGGTGACATTTTCTTTACATAAATAGTTCTCAAAAAATAATCCTAACTCGCCTGTTATTTTGAGATTGTGCACTTTGGCCAACTGTAAAAACAAAGCTTTTGAAAACTATAGCACCTTGAGCGGCTTTAACAAAACAGTTTGATGTACAGTACAATGTTTAGGGCCATAAATTATGCGGGTTGATACATACAATTGGGTCATGTGTATTTTACTGCATAACAGCTTGTGCATTAACTTGAGCTAAATGGTACTCGAATTTTCCTTGAAAAGTGATGGCAATGAATCGGAAGGATATTTTTCATAGTGAATTTAAACCAACTTGATAAAAAATTGGTTTGTCCTAATATACAGACCTGAAAAATAAAATTCCCGATAAAAGATAATATATGTTGCAAATATAAGTATGCAAAATGTATGTACCTCTACCGTATCCCCTTCTGACTTTGTTTTGGCATCAACATTTTCCTTTGAGGACTTGTGATTGTGACCAGAGTCAGTAGTTTCCATATTTCTCAGAGTAGATGGCTCAGGTGCTTGGTCCATTTTCATTTCACCCAGAGAGTTTGCCATCCTCGGGACTGAAGTCCAATAGTTTAAAAATCTTCTCCATAAGTTAACTAACAGTAAAGCTAAATCTTTTAGCCAAGTTACCACCATTGTTTTTGAAACAAATATGTATTGTAGTCCGAGAAACCTTAATTTAAAAAATCTCAGGATGATTGTATGCTGGCCGAATTGGTTCTCTATCTCTGGATAAATCACTTTCTTTTCTTCTGGATATGATGCATACAGTAAAAACTGGAAATACTGCACTCAATGCATCAAATACATATAACTGCTTACTCTGACACTAGGTAATATTTTTCCCAAACATGCAACGGACAGCAATGTTGGCTGGTTGAGGAAAATTGGGAATTGTTAGCCGTCCCGGCCGGTGAGAGCGAATTTAATGACCTTGAACCAGGCCAAACAAGCCGATGCATTTGTGAACTACGAAAGAAGGACTACGGCTAAATCTTTGCTGAAGTAAAAAAAAAAAAGATTCTCATCTTATTCTCATATTTTAATTTACTGTTTTCGCTAGACTAACATTTAATGTATTACTTGATGACGATGACAAAAATGAAGATTCTCAGTTTCCATTTGCATATATGCATGTAACAAACTCAGCTCGTTGTTGCATTGTTTGGAATTCGTAATTGCTCTATAACTGGGAACAAGATAGTGAATTCTTTAAGAAATATTTAAAATGTTTATTTATTCGTATTTACTAGAAACGCTTAAACAAAGAACTACATAGTCAGAAAATAAGCTGTTCGTTAATGATACTACAGATTGTCTCAAAATCTTGAAGTATATTTTTTGTCTTGGATATAATACAATGCCCTTGGAATATTGAAACCTCATCTCCAGATTTTCTTTAACTTTAACTCATGCTTTAGCGAAGAAATATCGTTTATGCCCAAACGAAATTCACGTGCTTTACCACGTCAATTCATGGCGCACAACAGTTTGACGAGAAGATAAAGCAGCACCAGAAATCAATTTTTGCTTCAAAAGTATTTTGAAATGTTTTGCTTCGTCATTGTCAATGTCAATCCACCACTCAAGTTTAGTTGCGTAAGACTGTCTATCTTGTCTCCTCTTCAGTGCCAGTGGGGTTTTCGTAAATTAAAATAACTTTGCAACCAAATTTTCAGTTGTATGAGCCAGTACATCTTCATATTTGCGACTTGCGAGCAATATATATTTAAACGTTAACTTCAGATCTATTCCGTTATATTTTGGTAGGTTTTATATTAACCACAATTTTACATGTCTCCACTCATACCCGGCAAAAATTTAATGAAAGGCCTACAATCTGAAGCATGTTAAGTTAAGAGTTTCATGAACTATCCAGAATGTTCCATTTTAAGCAGAAAAGTCAGTAACACAGAGTACACGACAAACGCATTGAAAAATGTTGAAAAATATGTGTCTTTACCCAGCATTTAGAGCATGGCAATATCAGCATCCAAAGTTATCATTCATAACTCACAAAAAAATTTCTATCCTTCCAATATTTAGTGTTATGCAATCCCCCAACTATGTGTTATAAGAAATGATAACAATCATCGTAA
>JAANSQ010000687.1:0-20115 GCA_036850885.1 Lepidocyrtinus dapeste | reverse complement strand
ACGCTCATGGCTCACAATCAGTTCACTCCTTCTCTCGATTTCAAGCCTTCTTGAATATGCACAAGTAGCGAAATTAAATAGGTGGATGAAACCTGTAATTAAAAATCTTTTTTGTATTTTGTTTACTAGCACACTTTTTCAAAAAAAATCATATTGTGATTACCCGAACGAAAAAAAATCTCAAGAGGCAGAGAGTGTATCGAGTATCGAGACGAGTCTCTAGTGGTTCTGGTATGTGTTGATGTGTTGATTATTCAAAAGAAAATTCAATACGGTTCAATCTGCCGGTAGAGAGATGCAAGCTGAAATGCTAATGGGCTTGGTCCGATCTTGATGAATGGCTATGGCCATTTCACACTGATAAGCCCAAGATAAATTTAGAAGAGGAGGCTGAAGGAAACAAGCAGGTAAGAATCGACAAGTAGTTTCACGCGAGAAGATAGTAACAAGTACAAAGTGCCTTGGGAGCATTGCCATCGACGATTTTTTATGTTTATTTTTATATTGAAAAATTGCAGGGCTTACTTCATCTCTGTTATTAAGCTAATTAAAGGATATCAAACTACATGAACAATTTATGATAGCGTTGAAGACCGAGATTAAACTGTGATAATTGCGGGAAAGATTAGCAGGTAGGGAAATTAAGGAGTGGGGGAGGCCTTGCGTACGTGAGTAACAGGAAACTGAAAATGAGGGCGAACGCTTTAAACGTTTAAGTCATTTTAGGTAGTCTACAATTTATGCAAAACTTTGTCTAATGCCTTTAGGAAATGTGTCGTGTGCAGGTATATAAAAAAAATTAAACTCAATGAACTTTGTTAAAGTTTGGGTGGTTGTTAGGAGTTACGTATGAAATGAGTGGGTTGGGTGTATGGGGAAACAGAAACTTAATTATCGATGGATACGGATCACGCCCTTGTACTCTTTGTAATGATGAAGTAAGCAATGGAAAACTACTGAGGTTTTTTTTTTAAATTTGGGTTGTTTTTTTTTTTTTTTGCTACATGTCAATTTGAAATTTCTTGACTGGAAACGTCCTACGAAATAAGCTTCGCCCTAAATTAAATGAGATAGAAAATGAACATGGTTGATTGGAACACAAGTTTGAAGTAGGAAGCGAAAGCGTAGGATGTACATAATCCATCTTTCCAGTCCAAATGATCAGCAAGCGAAAACAAGAAGACGCTTGGGAAATCATGAAAGTGGAAAATGGAATAACAGCAAAGCAGCGTCTGTCATTTCATTTAATCTCTTCCGTATGTACCATGAAATAAAATTGAACAAAATGAGATTTTGTCAGCGAAAATAATGAAAATGTAGATTTCACAGGGAATCCAATTGTCAAGCGAGATATTATCCTGATTCCATGAGTAGGTATTTATGAAGAAAAAAAACCTTGTATCTCAACGATCCATATTCGCATATTTCGCCAAAGCTGGAAAGTGGAAAACCTTGCGCTGCGTGAATGTAATACGAAACCAAAATCAAAACTTAATCTCTTTTAGTTTCACTCGTCACGTCTGATTTACTAGAATGACGCGAAATGTAGCATTTTTAGTAAACTAGAATCATTTTTCAAGCAATTACGTCACGTTAAATGCTGGAGTAAAAGGAATTTATACTCTTTCCAGTCCATTTCACTCTTTATTTCATTTTTGGATGTAATCGTCTGGAAAATCGGGTAATGGTAGCAGTGAAGCTTTTTTCTGTCGCCACATTTTATTTTGACAAGATGTCTAGATAATAAAAAAGGAAATATCTGGGTTGAAACGAGTATTTTGCTCAATTTTTAGAGGTATTTAAACATTTTTATCCAGAAATGCTGTTTGTCTCAGTGGGCTAAAAGTTGTATTTCCACACAAACAATCAATTATGGTACATTATGGATCAGACCACAAATGTCTTTTGGAGAAACGTCCCTCGGTTTTGCTTTTTCATCTCTAGTTTCATTAACCAAAATCAAAATGACTTGCTAAAATTAGTATAATAATTACCATAAAAATTGAAATGCAGAGTAGTTTAATGAATGTCTAAAAGGAATGAATTATCACTCGTTGACGAAATATTTCTAATGATGTCTAATACAGAATCAAAGAGAAGCAACTTTTCCGTAGTGGGATGCGGTATTGTATAACGTTGATGGTGCCTTACTTGAAGAAGAGTATAAATCAGCGACTGTTTTTATTCATTAGTGTTGTCATCATCCCGCCAGATTTGGATTCGGGAGGACAGCAGCTTTGATAAAGTGTAGGCTTTCAAAGTGATTATGATTATGAGAATGGGAGTAGAAATAGACTTGTGATTAGAATTTACGATACAATTCCAAATTTAAAAGGTATGGGCCATTGACGTCAACTAAATGGAAGCTTGTTTTGTATACGTCTAATGATCTTTTCTAAAGGTTATTTTTACGGTTTCGATTATCAATTAGGCGAACCTAAAAAACCATTACACTCAGGCTTCACCAGAGATACCCTATTCATTTAAATGCATTTTATTGACTACAGCAAATCCGTTTCATTCAGGGCCTGAATTACAGGCTATCTTGCAAGTTGCAACATTTGTATTCTAGTCATTTCCCCGTGATTTATGAAGTTGACGGTATAGCTATCATGATCTGATGATACATTTCTGTTCAACTACCTATTGAATATTGAATCGTGATTACTTTTTGATGAGGTCAAACAACTTTCTGGGGCCGTCGCGTATATATAAATTGTAGTCTTTCTACTTTTCCTATATATTCATTCTGACTTTGCGTAAGAAAAACTCTTTTTGTAACGTGTGACAACATTACATCTAATGTAATCTACGCATTTGGCCCAAAGTACCTTTCTTCTCGCCCCGAAGAAAAACAATGACGAGCTTAAAGGGAACTGCTTTTGTTTGAGGATTGAACAAAACCTGAAAAGATTGCAAAAGACTCAACCAGGAACCTGAACTTTTCCCTCTTACGTAAATTAAGGCACAGCAGGGTGGATTATTGAGAAATAGGGATTGTGACAGGAGGTTTTAATTAAAAAATGTATGCTGAGCTAGTCTTTGATTCGACTTGGGGCAAAGTGGAACAAAGAACAAATGGAATCGGAATCTAAAAATGATGATGGCGAACTAGTGCTCAAGCCTTGCAGATATTATCTTTTCAACTTCTTTGCCTCCAAAATTATGCTTAAATAGATCCAGCTGCGCAAAACTAAGAAAAACTAGCGATTCGAAACTATTATAAACTTTATTCGTCTTACCTCTTTCGATCATCTCTTTGAGCTGCAGTATTTTGTCCACCAGACTCAGGTTGGAATGCATGTCCTCGATTGAGTCCGAAGTTAGCACCTTGCCGGGCATACGAATGCCTTTCGTGAGAGGCTGAAAAGTCCCCAGAAAGTTGATTTTGGTTACCACTACAACTAGTTTGTTCAGCACCACTGCTACGATTACGTCTCCTAGCGAGAAGCAAAGGATCCTCTAAATTTTCTGAGCCTCTAGTCCCCATGGGGTCCAATGTGACTGCTCGTATAGCTCTTTCTCTTCTTTGCAAGTCATCGTGTAATTGGATTTGATGTCGTTGCTGAAGAGGGGAAACTACTGTACTAATACCTATCCTAGAACTAGCACCACCTGAACTCAAATTGGAAGAATGAGGAAATGCACCAGTAGAGAAACCTGCACCACCTGTGACTGCAGTAGTACCATAGCCCACCCCAGGCTTCCTCTCGTTGGCGTTAATTAACGATAAAGGTTGATTTTTGGCACAAAAAGGATCCCTTCGCTGAAGTCCTGTTGCAGGTGTGGAGGATGGGGAAAATGATTTGAAAAAGTCCATCTTGGCTTGCTGAGATTTTGACTGTTGTGGGAACTGTACTTGGTTATTATTGTTAGTATTAGTGAACACATTATTGTTTCTTATCACTAGTCCTTCTGGTCCGCTACCTGGCATCAAAGTTCCTATCGAGTCCATTGTGCCAGATGCTGTCGAAGAACCGGGTGAGCTTTCCCGAAGAAGTATACCAGGACTTTGGGGACGTTGGAGATAGGCCACATTGGCAACTACCAGCTTTGGCTTGGGGGGCTTATCTTTACTACTATGAGTATGCTTTCTGTGGTGATGGTGATGATCCCTGGATCTCTTTGTGCCCCCACTAACAACACCAGTAGCACCTGCGGTATGTCTCGTCATTTCGGCTTCTTCACCAGCACCTTCGGCTTCTTCTTCTGTTTTTCGTTCTTCTCTGCACTCTGAGCAACAAGACTCTGTTTCGCACCTTGATGAGCACCTGCTTGAACCTCTGGATGACACTGAAGAATTTTCTTTGTTTGCACCTGAACCTCCTACTATTTTACTAATTATACTGGAACTGCTCCCTTTCAAATTGGAGGTGGAGGATGCTTGGCTTACTGTATTAACTTTTTCAGTTATTTCCTCACTCTCATCATCCTCATCCTCGTCATCTTCATTATTCCTAAAGATATTGTACTCTGGTTTATAAAAACTTGTGCGGACTGCGACAGGTGAAGCGTACCGAATTTCTGGGGTGTCTAGAAACCTAACTTCTTGTAACGTCGGACTTGGACTGGTGATTTCTAATAGAGACTCTATAGACTTTTGATCGTCTGGGTTATCCAAAGGACTTAAGGAATTCGATCGCTGTCGCGTTTGGTGGTGATGATGATGATGAGCCTTACGAAATATTTGAGCGTTGTTAGAAACACTAGCTAAACTAGCGCCAATTTCCTTCTGCCTATCTCCAGAAGCTTGGAGCTTCTGATCCCACTTGTTCTTTATTGCGGTCCACTTCCTAGGTTGAGCAGTAACTACTTGGGAGGAACTTATCGATTGTAACTGTCCAGAAGATGATTGCCCTACTCCAGAACTGGAACTAGGTGTTCCTGGAAAATGCTGTTGTTCTGAGTCTTTACTATATTGCTCAACTAGAGTTGCGGTACTCGCTGCACTTCTCGAAGACCTTTGTCCAGAAGCGTCTTGTGATGAAAAGTAATCTACAAACTTTGCACAGGTTGCAGATGCTACAATTCTGTTCAAACAATTGTCAGACTTTGTACAAGGAACGACTCCACTTTTCCCTCCATTTGATTTCCGTTTAATAGGGACAGCCGGTGGATTACTTTTACCATCTTGGTGATGATGTGTACGCTTTGTAAAGAAACTAAGACCTGATGTGTTGCTTGTCGTACTACTTGGACTATTACAGCCTGTGCTGGAGACGCTACTTGAATGTCCTGGAACTTTACTTAAAATGGCTGAGGTCAATGCGGAAAAACTTCGAGATTTTTGACGAGTCGCCTTGATAAACGTAGGCACTCTTCGAGGTTTATTCGAACTTGCTACTGCGGGAGATTGAGCAGAAGTCGAGATTACTATCGCTGATTTAGACGAGTGTGCACCTGGACTTTTACTGCCGTCATGGAATGGTTTCACAATGAGGAGTTGGGTTCCGTCCTCTTGATGCTGGATACGGGGCAGCGATAGCTTGTTATCTGTGGACGACAAAACACAATATATATTTTAATTATGATTATGTAAAAGATTAGATAAGATGATCCAAAATCTAAATCTGTTGTTTAAATTATTGTATTTGATACAAGGACAATTTGATTTGTTTACATATTGACGCATTAGGAAGATTTTCAAAATATTCAGCATTCATAAATACTCTTAAAAACAACTCTTACAACGACGTTGGCAGTTTGGCCTAGTGGTCTAGGCTCTCGCATGAAAAGCGCAACTCAATGAGGGATTGTGAAACATTAATATTTTTGATTCAATTTGATACAATGAACAGAACCGAGGAGGAATCTACCATACCTACGATGCCCGGAGAGTGGTAGGGGTGGGGCTTGGGTAAAGCATGCATACCCATTACCCAGGCATCGGTTCCAATGAAGGGAAAACATTTATCAGCATGCAGGTATGCGAATCATTCGCTGGTCGCATGGTAGTGCATGCTGGTAAATGTTACTACGATTTTCCCTTCATATACAAAAGCGGGCATGATTCGCGTATTTGCATGCTAATAAATGTATACCCTTCATTGAGTATTAGTCGCACAGTAAGTGAGAGTTCCAGGTTCGATTCCTGAAGCTGCCAATTACTTTTTGCTTCAAATATCTTTCCATTTATCCCACAAACTTCATTTTAATCAATCAAAGTTTTCAATTTATCAAAAAAAAAAAAAAAACTTTTCTTTTAAGCAGACACCCTACACCCGACTTTATATCCAACTGCAATTAAATTGTTTAATCTTGGATGTTAGGCTGACTTTATGGAGCTTATCAAGTGATTATCAGATTATCGATTCAGTTTTAGCGTTTGAGTTCCCGGTTGGTGAGTGAGTAAATAAATACACATGCATTTTGCAAATGATGAACATCTTATCGTGTTTAAAATTCAATATAAATCCTGCATTTTAATAATCTGTGGAATCTGCGAATGGACAAGCACATGAAAAAACAATTACAATTTTATTCAACTTAGTTTAAGTTTCGTCATTATCATTCCATGGGAAAAATGCGTGAGCGTCAGCATAAACACGTCAAGAGAAACGAGGCCTGCATTTATTACGAGAATTTACTCAATATTTACTCTCTTCTTGATTGCATTGGTATTCGTATGTGCAAACGAGCCCCACACTCACGAATTCATACGCTTCTCGAAAATACAAGGGGCAATTCAATTGTTCCATTTTAGAAAAACAAAATAAATGAGCTCAAATTATTCACTTCTAGATACGTGGTTATGCTAATCTGTTGCGGTTACCTAATGTAACGCAATTCTGAAAACTGCCAGTGCACACAATTTAAATCATAATTATAATGAGTGCTTTGCAATTTGTAATCAGTAGGTAGAAAGATAGAAACTTTACCTCGAAACAACTGCGCCTTTTTTGTATTCCGACAAACGATTTCCGGACTGCTGCTACTCCTCTCTCCACTAATTCCACTAGTTCCTCCACTCGACTCCTCTTGTCCGATAATGATCTGAGCTACTTGCAAACTTTTACGACCACTTCCACCCGATCCTGATCCTCCCGCTCCAACACCTCTGCTTCCACTACTCTGCCTTCCACTTCCACCTCCCAAAATATCGTCCAAGGATTTTGCAGTGAAGAGCTTTCTCAACTTTACTCGGGGAAAGTTCCAGCACTTCTCTGTTGTAATTGAGTTTTGTCGATTGAGGTCGTCCTTCTCGGGATTGAGTAGAAGTTCTCTTTCCGCTTCTGCTTGATTATCTGCACCACCTTCTTCCCTCGATCCGTGACTCAAATGACGATGTCTACTGCTGCTATTTGACGATGAACTTGTAGGTTTTGATGAACTCCGAGAACGTTCCGCTTCAGAAGCGTCCTGCAAAAAAGAAAAGAAGGGAATATGAATAAGCAGAAAAAAACTACTTCATTTTCTACCATTAAATGAGCACATTTAATCTATACTTTGCATGCCAAAGGAAATGAAAAAAACAGCTGCAGTGATACCCTAACACTCCCACCGAAATCCAATGCCAAGGATAAAAAAAATATTACAATTCTATCGTTCACTGGCATGCTCTTTGAACATAATCACCTCAAGCATGAGCCTACATACTCATCAACATGAAATTATATGAAAAACGTATTTTTCTCCCACCGAAATCCAATGCCAAGGATAAAAAAAATATTATAATTCTATCGTTCACTGGCATGCTCTTTGAACATAATCATCTCAAGCATGAGCATACATACTCATCAACATGAAATTATATGAAAAACGTATTTTTGCACATTTTCCCCTTTCTTTAGTGGGTAATACCTGATGAGTATTAAGGAATGCAAAGAATGTATCTTGTATGCCTTCCGTTCTCAATTCACCCGGAAAACTTTACTATTTTGGTAAAATCAGAAACATTTCCGATTTCAATTTCCTCCCGACCATACCAAATCCTAATGATTTTGGCGAACTGGCCTATTACCCCATTACCGAGTTTATGGTCAATCTACCGCTATTATTTTTACTATTTTTCTAGCACTTTTCTCTAAGTATTTTTAAACGCTTACACAAGTGAATCACCAAAATGAAACTGAAGCCGACCAAGAGTCAAACATCGACATCATCATAACGATAGAGCTGAGAAATCACATGTAAAAAATCTATTTCTCAGAGGCTTTTTGTTTTCGAAATGGTGTTAGCGATGATGTTGAATAGGTTACTGTTCCTGCTGCTGTAAATAAGTTTCTAAAATCCTCACGAAATCCCTAAGCCATGTCACGTTAAGACTAGTGGTTGAATCGTAAATGTAGCATTATCCGTCAACCCTGTTTTTTGCCACGATTTTTTATGCCACAGGGAAAATGAATCATGATCATGAGTTGGTGCACTGTATAAAAGTTAATGGCTCCATAAGGCCTAACTCGAATTGAATTCTTAATTTTAACAAGTTGTACTACACCCGGCCACTACTCTTATAATGGTCCTCGTGTCATGACGTGCACACTGCAGTAATCTACGGCAACTACGGCTCGCATATTAAAGCAAATTTGCCGTTTCCTCTTGAGAATGAGTGGTTCAAAGAATGAAGCGCACGGGCACAAGGAAATGTGATTTATCAAGGGATACAACAATGCAATGCACGGTGAATTTTTCAAAAGCCAAGTGAAAAGAACGCCGAAAAAATTAAAGTAAATCATGTGAACAACGTTACGTCTTTTATGGCTTGGTCTTAACTGTAAAAGTATATTTGTTGACTTACTGCCTATTGCACAGTGTCAGAGGAAGAATAGGGGTTGGTGGGGTCTTCTCAAAGGAATTTTTGTTTATAATGAATGAACTTTTCACAGCACATTCTTTTTTGTGTTGGGAGCTATGGATGATTAATGACTAATTCAATGGAGTGTTCGCACATTTACGGAGAGCTGCCAGGAAAAAAAGTGAGGAATCGATAATGGCAAAAACAGCTCTAGTGTTTCCCCTATCAGCGAAAAAAATCAACAGTTTTGAAGAAGCTCCAACGCTCGAAGCATGTAAATGTCGATGAAAGAGTAAAGAGCATTAGTCATAGTCCTGTCGAAGTAGGAGCCAAACAAAATCCTCCTCTTCCGGCTTTTTCAAATGCTTGATCATAAATGCAAAATAAAGAATGTGTGAAGTAGTTCGTCGTATCAGCGTACACTTGTTTGCATAACTTTGATTTTAGGGTTATGATGATATTACCACCGATAGCCTAAGTGTTGACAAGTGCATTACACAAAAATCGAAATATAAGCTGGGATAAATATTTATGCAGAATAGAATTCTTCTTACCGTCTAGATCATATTAATTAATAAACTTGTGGTTTTAGTAAGTAGAATCTTTTTCAAGATTTTGGTATCTTCCCTTTTTAGGCTTGCACACTTTCAAAGGACAATTGAACTTCTCAACAAGATATTTTGCAACTTTGCACTTGCACTACTTGTTTTATGCCCCACAAATGATATACTTTCTTGTACTTTCTTCGACACAGTTCTTTCTTTCAACTGACTCATCTTTCCCCTTGTCGACTGAGTTTTGTCCAAATTACCCTTTTCTTCTTTTTCATTCCAAATGCCAAAAATATTCATGCTTTACTGGACACCTTGCGCGACTAAAGACTACGAAACGGTATAATATTGTTATCACATTTCTACTATAAATACGGTTGACCCACGGTACATACATTGTGTACTTTTCCTTCGCATTTTGATCTTAACAGATAAAAAATCTTAGACTAACGATAAAAGGTAGAAAAATTTTATCTTCTGCAAAATGTTAGCATATGTAATTTTGTTTTTTAAAGCAATGTTTTATGTATTAGAGTAAGCAGGACTGTATAATACGTTTGCTTAAAATATAAAAGTAAGGGAGTCCTACAGATCCCTACTTTACATAATTTCTAAATACGTAAATCCACTAGAAATAAGATTTGTTCCGGAAGAATGAGTTTCATGGCATCCCCAATAAATTCCATGATGCATATTAACTTTATGATGTCCAAATATTTCTCCAATCCAAATGTAAGCATGTATTATGGATGTCTGAATGACGGTGATATTTAATTCAAAATGTAAACGAGCCAAACTGTCCAACGTTTTCCTACGTTTGCCTTAACTTGTTTGTATAATTTATGACCTAAATGAACCTGAAAGAAATGAATAGCACAAAAAAGAGATAGCTCTCAACTAAACACTGTTTTAGTGTTATTTTCTCTGCGGTAGTTTACGTAAGGAGAAAGCATAGTGCCAAGAATGAAAGCTTTTGGAAAACAAACCTGTATTAATTAAATTACAATTCTTTAAGGAGAGTAACTTTTTTCACTTTTGTAGTTTAAGCTTCTTTTCTTTGAAAGGCTTCATTTGTCATTTGCTACGACAGAAATAAGTATCTATCTAGAATTTCTCTACGATAAGTAGGCGAAATCAGGTTATGTATCTCATAAGTTGACCTTTAAATGTTTAGAGGACATTCAATATTTCCAAGAGCATTTTCTGTTCTCTTGCTTTATGGTTGCTGGAAAGCAAACTACCCTCTAAATATTTAACATATTTTCAACTGCAATATATAGTTCTGACAACTAATGTATTACCATTACCAGTGTATTTTATATTCAAAGGTCATTTTTCTCCGCGCCTCATCAAGCGTTACCTTATTTCTCGGATTGTCTCCGGAGTTTACGGTCGCCGCACCGCCACCGCCAGGACCATCACTTTTGTCCAATGAGCTCGCTGAGCTCACTACAGAAGCATAATTATTCGTTCTGTAATGTTGATACTGTGCAGTAAATTGGATTTCTTCGAGCCACTTGCTCGCTTTTATTTTTCCAGGCGCACCTTTACTTTTACTACCGTTTTTATTGTTCGTTGTATTAATAACGATTATGCTACTTTCTTCACCTTCCTGTTCATTTTCCCGATCCTGTCTCCTTCTCAAACTTCCACATTGACCTTGGCTCTGACTACGCGCTCTGCCAGAACCATTCCTTTCCAAATCACTTTTCTCCTCCCGTCCATCATTATCTAGTAAATTCGAGTCACTTTGTTGTCTCAAACAACTCCCTCGTTTGAGACCACCTTTTAAATGTTGAACACTATTCGGATTAGGACTAGAGTTCCTCGAACATGAACTTATCGATCTTAACTCACAATCGAATTCCAATCGTTTTCCAAAATCTAGTTCTGGAGAGTTTTGGAACAAACGATGTTGTTCGAAAAAGAGCAAAGCTTCTTTTCTACCTTCACTCCCTACGCTTTGACTTCTGCTTCGAATTTCCGGCGAAGATGTAGTAGGTGTGGGTGTTCGCCCAGTAGCTAACAACTCTAATTCGCTGTCTCGTGATGAGCAAAATAATTTTCGACTTGGTTGCTGGTGTTGATGTTGGTGGTCTAACAGGTTTCCTTCGCTCATTGCCCTACAGCTCCACAAAGCAAAATACTTACTTGTTACCGTCTAAATTCTTTCTACTTTTTCTATCCTCTATAATTTATTCTACACTTTTTTCACCATAACCTCCCTGGGAAAACAACTTAAGAATGGATCGATAAACAAGAAAAACGAGGCCCTAGAACCCTAGATCATCTCGGAGAACTATAAAAGGGGTTGGTACTTTCTCCTTCATACTTTGCCAACTACACACCACCACAAAAACTCCTCTGCTTCCTTAATCATTCCATTTGAAGGAGTAGAGAAAGTATTCGATACTTTTACAACTTTTTCAATGCATCTAAATAAGGAATTTCAATTTAGGTTACAATATATAATCCAACCATAAAGTTTGCCTTTCTCCACCAATTCCACTAGTAACATTTTCTTCTCAGGTCAAATATTATGAGAACAGTTCGCCTTCACTTTATTTTTACGATTTTCACTTCATACTTGCGGGCACCTTTTACTTTAGCGATCTGGTGTCCTTCCTTTTCTTCTGCGTCGTTCTTAGCATCTAGGTACTTTTACTCACTTCCGGTTCAGCTCACTCTTTTCACTTCTGCGTCACTTTTCCTCCACAAGGTTTAATTAATCCAGGTAGTAGTTTAGAGTAGGTTCTTTTATAGCTTTTTTTAAGACATCATCTCTCTTTTCCAGAGTATCATAGCTTGAATTCAATATTGAGTCTTGCTTCATCATCTTCCTACACATTTGACATGTGTGTGTAGATCTGTCGTGTTACATTGAATAAGGCTATAAAACAGTACAGTCTCAAGATTCTAGGCTAGACTACTCCTCTACTCCTCATACATTCAATATGCAAAATCTAGTAGAAAAATGTAACGTGCAGAGCCACGTACAAGAATCCAAATGGTGCGTTTAGGGACAGCAACATATTTTTTCAAAGATTTTTTTTTGGCAATGTTTACCAATTTATATGTATCTATATTGCACTTTATATCCTTATCGAAATACATTATGTATGGTTCAAAGCGGAAGAGAAAAGAGAGCGAAAAACGGTGAAAGCATGAGCAAACTCTCGTTGCGAGCCGACGAGGAAACAAGACTCGATCGAGCAAAGAAGAAGAAACTTGGGAAACTTTGCTTTTGTGCTGTATGTATGGACTTACTCCCTTCGTACAAAGTTCTACGAGAGAGTAAAACATCTATGCATTTTTTATTTTTTTATATAAGAAACTATAAAAGAGCAAAGACCTTTCTCTTTTCATGTTTTGGATTTTTTCTTCGGAGTAAACAAAAATGTACCGCTGCGTTGGTACTTCTATAGGAGCGTATGAGCCTTAATATTAGGCTTAATGGAGAAAAGTTGACTTTTTCTTGTTTAATACTAGACAGTGCAATGTTTTATCGATCTCCTCCCCATTCAGGTCGTTAGATTCAATCCATGTTGCGGCGATTATACGTTTGTGTGCAATAATAAGAATAAATAGAAACGGAATTGGCAAGGTAGATAAGTTTTTTTATTTTGGATTTGTTTATTCCATTGAGATGTTAATAAGCGGGTCGTTTTCAGAGATTAAGTCGTTCTGTCAAGATTAGAAAAAAGGCATAGTCATAACGGAGTTCAAATAAATATTTTATGCTACTGAAACGGTTATGATGGGAATTTTTCCCATAGATTTGGAACTTAAGGAGCTCATTATGCAGAAATGGTTCAAATGCTTCCAAAATTCTGATAGTGCCAGATTGCGGCTACTATCAAAAGAAAATGTGTTACTGAATGAAGGTAATAACACAAAAGTTGAGAGTTGAGAGCTTCATTGAGGAAACAGATGGAGCAAGGGTATCCGGAAGTAGCATGCTATGAGGTTAGGTGAACGGGAGCAATAAATGACATGATGGGGTAGAATACTGATAGAAATTGTAATCAAATTCCATTTTTATGGAAAATATGAAGAACCTAGAAAAGTTTTCATGAGTCTAGTCCTAGAAAGTTTCATCATCAAAAGATCCAGTACAAGATATCGGAGGAAAGTCAAATGTCCGTTCGGTTCGGTAATTCACGGAAGTCAGAAGAAAGTAGACACGCGTAGATATTTCATAGAGCGCAGTTCTACATGAATTTTATAAGTTCCAGATCTTGTGAAACAAGTAACACATTCGAGGATGTATCAAGTTTACTTTGAGATGTTTGAACCAAAGACGACTCCTTTTATCACACTGATATCCTCCTCGTGATTGATGAAATATTAGCACGTGAAAGACTATCTAAAGGAAGGTCAATTCGTTTATAATTACAGAAAAATATATATGTTTATATGCAATATTTTCAACACTTTCTTAAGTTTTTATGGGTTTGGTAGATGCAGGGTTAACTAAAATACTTTTATATTATTGTTTGCTTGTTTATTTTATGCATTTTAAGTAAAATTTTCCTCCGTCTTAATATATCTGATTCCCAACTTTCTCAAGACTGTAAATATTTTTGTTTGAAAGTGGGGGAGATATTGAGGGGATGATTAGGTACAAATAAAAACAAGCAAATTTCCAGAAAAACTCCGTTGAAAGATCAGTCAACAAATGATCCGCTACCTATTCATAAATGGAGGTGAAGAAGATGCGATTCCATAAGATTGATCTTATTCTTTTTTTATGATCTCTCACTTTACTCTGCGCTCTATTTCATGCATCCCTATGCATGAATTAATGTCAATCCAGCTTAACTTAAACTTTGCTCATGTCAATGTGAAGCTTGGATTTGCCTACCATATGCATAACAGTGCAAAAAGAGATCTCTGTCAACTCAAAAACTGACCTCTCTCTCTTTAGTATCCAGCAAATCTTATTCGTGCATTTTAGATGAGGCAATAATATGATACCATATCTAACAAAAATTACGCGTATTTTGTAAGTGGACGACTAGACGAAAGCAGAGAACCACGTTGTAGAATAATCTCTAGTGGTTTGGGCTTTAACTTGGATGAAATGAAACACTTTTGGCTCAACTGAAGCATAACAAGAATGACGAGCGAATTCTTCAACAAGATATTTCAGCATTGGTTTTAGGTACATTTTATATTACTGCGCATCCTTACATTTAATTTCCCATCCCAAATAATTTGATACTTTGTCACGATCATTGGCCAAGCTGGAGCTAGAATACTGAGGCTGCAGATAACTTTCCTACATATCATTTACACCTTCTTCAAGTTTACACAATCTGCATTTAAAAGAAAAAAGATAAATGAATGATAACTTGTTTTCATAGGTCTCTCTTGTCTGCGACTTAACGGCTCCAGCAAAAAGTTTTATTTGCTCACAACAACATCAACGAAACAACAAAACGCTTTATCCCCAACCCTAAGTTTTCACGTACAAACAAAGTATTCCAAAGCTCAAGTTTTCCTTTGACTCAAGCAAAAACGAACGGCTTTAGTCAGTAAAAAAACTCGATATACGCTAAAGCATTGGGAGAAGTAAATGGTAATCTCGTAATGTAACACATGCCTTGTGCTTCTTCCCATCTCTAAAGTCTGCCATGCTGCCGCTCTGCCTGCGCTCGATTTATATTCATCCATGTCGAGTAGTTTTTGTGGGTTGAAAAATACATTGCATAGCAGTGCGGAAATAGTGGTCATACTACTTGTACCCTTTTTGTAATGTCTGCTGCTTTGTAATTCCACTAACTTCGCTAAATATTAATTTAATATCCAGTTTCGTGGATTCGATTTCGATGAATTTCATTATTTTGAAGTGTAAACAATACCATTTTCTTAAATTTTGGTCAATAAGTTGTAGTTAAAGAACAGCAGCCAGTGCAGGAGGACACGGTTTTGTTTACATTCTTCCTATTTTTTTTATTCTCGCAGGTAAGAAATTATTTCATAAGTTACTATTAACCAAAGCTGATTTGAATATTACTGGGAGCGGAAGCGGGACTTGATTCATTAAATAGATGAGATATTTGGTATAAGCAAGGGAAAGCAGGTACGAAATATTGCAAAATCAAAATTCCACTTTTAGGGTAAAGTTTACATATTAGAACCTCTCAAGTATACATGATAGGTCAAAGGTTCGCCTGCTTTTAGTAGTCTTAAATAGGTAGTTTAATATTGCGTAGTGGACTTTTTAAAAAATTAACCTTCATTTAGGTCATATGGGAGAAAGTAGGGACTAGAGATTGCTTTAAAGCTTTAAAAAAACTTTATAACGTTGGAGGACAATAGATATATAGTCTTCAAATGAAACCATTGCAAGGACACAACACCGTGACGGTTATTATCAATGTTGTATGTTTTTGCCAACTTCCCTGAAAATTCATTTTAAACTTAAATCACTTCTGAACAGTAATGTCTTGTTTCTTTCCCTATTCATGTTTGTCGCGAGCTAAAGGTAGGTATAAAAATTGTCTCTGTTTACAGAGGCAGGCTGTTGAATTTGGGAGGTTAATTGAATATTAAGTAGAATTAACGACATTTTTATGTCATAATAAATAGCTAGTATATGCCTCCACTTCGAATTCTAATATTATTATTATTCTCCATTCCTATTAGTTTTTGTTTGTTTCTGTTGTGCTCATCGAATTTAAAAGTTTTAGATTACCGAATGGCTTTTCTCTTTTGTCTTTCGCTTTCACATCTCCATAATTTAACCCATTCTAAAAATATCCCATGTTACAAAGAGTGTAGAAGCAAACGACAAAACGAGTCAGGAGAATGGAATTTCTCTTCCAATTTAAAAACCAGAGAATGTACACCAATTTAATATTTAGTGTTTTAGCTAAGTCAAAGTCCAATTCATGCTTTTTTAAGTTTTGGCAACCAGGTTGAATTGGTTTGAGAAACGTTGTCTGGTTTAGTCATTATATTTTTAAAAAACAGGTCGTCTATATAGGCTGAATAGTTTTTTTTGAAAACTTTGTATTCTAGTGCGTACAAGAAATGGTCTTGAAAAAGTGATGCTCGAAAGCGATTTTATTGAAGGCGTTGCTTAGAACATGGTGGTTGGAACAACATGCATGGCTTGGTTTTTCGAATTATTTGGTTTCATTCATTCGGGTTTTAAAGGTCAAGCTTTTGAACACATACAAAACTTAAAAAATACCTAATGCGAATTCCAGTGTATCCCATTCTTGGGTTATTAAATCTACTTTGAAAATTACATATTAACTTTATGATTGCTAGTTGATAGATTCCAACAATGGCACTAGCAATATGATAGAAGAAAGAGAAAAAACTGAATCAGTAAACAGTACTATAATTATAATTTATAATTTTAAAATATGATTCCTGCAAAAATCATTCATCTGTGCATCAAACATTAGGGTTGGGGCATTCGCTTTCACTTTCGCTTGGAAATAAATAGAAAGCACAAGACTGTTCTAGAACGCATTTCCACGCGTACCTTTTTATTTGCATTGTCTAGCCTGATACATCCAGTCGCAAATACTAAAGGTGGAATGAAGGTCAAGCCTAAGCTATTTTTCCCAGAGCCTAATTGAGCTCAGCTTCACACAAAGCAAACCATTTGGCAAGTTGGCAAAACTTGCAAAGGCTACATATGCATGACAGTATACATATGGCTTGCCGGCACTCAAGCTAACGCTGTATTGAATGAAATAAGGCTGAAGTGGTGTCATTGCGTTGACTGATAATTTTAATATTTGAGTGGATTGATGCATGATAGCTCTAAAAAGTCCAGCTTATGTAACTAGAAGTTGTAGGAAACAAGCGCAATATTTCCAGGAAAATGAAGATGTGCCACCAAATGGAAGCTTCTTTTAATTAAAATTTTTCGCAACTTTATCAACTTCTTCTTAATAGCTTGTTCGCATGAAATACGAATCCATGTAAGCTCAAAATCAGATTATATGAAAGTCAGACCAGAAAAAACATCATTATTTTGTTATCCTAATCCACTTGGGGCTTTTGGATGTAGGTAATACAAATGATTTTGCTTAGTATTTTTTCACAATAATTGTAGCAGTAATTCATTCCATTTCATTGCCAATACACATACAAATAACATTTTTCGGAATTTGAATACGTGACTGGTTCGTCTCTTAGAATAATTCTGCCCTATTTGAAGGTTATTCAATCCGGTATGCAATTGTCTTCATTGACAATGCCTCCTTTGTCTCTCTTTATTTAAATTCTATTTAAGTGACGTGTCTTTGAAAGGTTTTTAATTTACCTTGTGATATGGTAAATATTATACTACTTCAATAAATTTTTCAAACGATGTTTTTTGTTAGAAAAATAAAATCCAGTCCGCTTAACCGTAAGTCAAGCCGATAAATTAAAAATAAATCCCCAGTTCATTTAAGTCATGCCTTTAGTTAGTGACAAATATATTTAGTAAATTGTGCAAAAAGTAAAAGCTACGTCCATATTGGATGCAACATGACCAGCATTAAGGTCAAAGCTGGGTCGTGCATAAATTCACCTTACTTATCTACGAATTGATTTGCAACTTTGTATGCGCATGCCGCGTTTTGCTTAAATGCGTAGTATTCTATTCGGAGAATAGCTGTTGCAGCACTAAATATTATTACAAAATATTAAACATGTCATGAATCAGAACATTCAAGTTATAAAGATATAGCCGTTGGAAAGTGCGTTGTGTACCCATTTAAAGACGCGCCCTAGTTGTCTAGTTACTTAGTTAGATTTTGGCGAATCTCCAGAAAGCATTGGAACTAATTTTCTTGTCAAATGGGTTATTTTCATTTTATGGGTTCATGTGCATATAACACTGCATTCCATTAGGTTAATACCCATTAATTTCTTGCTTGCATAAGTTTTTACATAAACTTGCATATTATTGATCTAATAGGGTCGAAATCAGTTGTTTGTAGAGAGTCTCAATTTCCCTTCCAGCTCTTTCGAAAATTCCGCAGTTCTCCCTACTAATGTATCCCATTTGGTTTCCTTTACATTTCAGAGAGTTTCAGTCTTTTCTTTGGAGGAGTTTAAATTGCAGATTTCTGTCCACAAAAAGTATGATTCTAGTTCGCCTTCTCAACAGCCCGATTCGTGTCGGTTTCAGTACCGTAAGAACATCATTTCTAATTAAAATTTTTAAACTTAATTTATTGGACTGTAGAAGCAAGGATTTGAATTTTTTTGTTTAGAGTGCCGTCCGGCCCCAAAAGCACTGGGAGAAGGTAGCCTTCAATACAGCTACAGTGTTTGCCCTGTTCGGAATAGGTGTCTCAACCATGGGTCTTACCCAATTAGCTCTCATTCGTAACTCCAAGTTACACTAGAACCTGGACGCTCCTCGCATCTATGCTCCAGTTTATTTGTGGAGGTGCGTTCAAGGCAAGGATCAACTACGTCGACGGTGTGGCTTCATTTCATTTGGATCGTTCTTACTGGCTCACTTAACTCACTTGGATTTTCGTTTTCTCGGTTTATTTATGTTTCGACTGGTTAAATATGGTTGTACCATGAGAATATTTCGCCAGTAAACAATCCATATAATATACGGATTAACAACGCAATTAAAATGGCTTGAGTTCATTCATGCAAAGCCTTTGAACTAAGGCTGCACTTTCTCTTCACACCTGCTTCGTTCCGTAGGGGTAGTTGAATAGACAAATCTATTTTGTTACATAATTTTTTCACCAACCCATCATCCCACTACAACTTTTACATTGACCGATTTTGTAACGAAGCAGCTGTAAAGAAAAGCGTTGTCCTTTTCCCCAAGTAATTCTACTGGTTAATTAGTTTTCTACAACCATTTCACCCAATTTGTGTTGAGCTTGAATAAGCTCTTTGTATTATAATGGAATTCAGTACATGCTCACGTAATTATTGTAACATTTAGTAAATACGTAAACTTACATTATGTATTACAATTAATCTAAGAAGGTATTTTGTAGTAGACTTTTAGCACTTTAAAGATAACGATGTTATTCGGCACAATTACTAACTTCATATGTATGCTGGAGGGTATACCCAGGGTTAAGATTAAGCACGGATGAGTATCTTTAGTTGAATTTTTATCAATTTGAGTCTTCTTAAATGAGTCATTGCAATTTGCACCATTTTGTGTTTGGGCTAATCAAATCAGGATAAAATAGGACTTAAGTAGACTTTACTTTATCGATCGACTTGAAAACATGGTGTGAGCTTTAGACTGACTTTATAAGCCCTGGAATAACAGTATGATTGTCTAAAGAAAAAATATTTAGTAAGGATATTTTGCAAATGAAACGAAGAAAAAAATGAAAAATGGGAAGGAAATTTTTTGCAACTAGATATACAAATGAAACGAATAGAAAAGTTTTTGTTATGTAGTATTATAAGGTTAAATGAGTATGCTCGTGCAATGTAGAAACAAATATGTTATAAATGGTTATAGTTTAAGTGATCAATAAAAGAAATCATTAAGTAACTGAGTTTTTTGTAAGTTAATATATCTGGTTTAAATTCCAACGTGGGTCTTAAGGTGGTAAAAGGATAACAAGCGACTTTGGGCCGGGCTCTGCTCACAGCTCGAAGTAACGTAGATTTGCCCGCGTTTGGATAACCGACTAGACCAAAATGAGCAATAGTGGCAATTTCCACGATGTATCTCATTTCCTCCCCTTTTGCTCCATATTCAGCTACTTCTGTACTCTGATTCTCCTGGGTGGCAAAAAATTTATTACCTCTACCTCCAGACCCCCACGGGCTCCAATGAAAATTGATGTTTCGGGAGTTGCAAGATCCGCTATTATTTTG